>KN824962.1:0-45698 GCA_000827395.1 Paxillus rubicundulus Ve08.2h10 | reverse complement strand
AACAAGGGGGGAATGGAATTAAGTGATGTAGGAAAGTGATGGAATGCCCCTGGAGGCTCAGGAGTGATGACAAGTGAAGAATGATGAAGTGCAATAAGAGTCCACGCAAGTTCCGCATGGGTTCTGAGCGGATCTACCTGGCGACAGAGCAGAGGTACGAACTCCGACATTCCAGGAAAGTGGAATTGGTGTTCTGGTTCTGGAGTTCACTGTATTTTGTCAGTAGGCACCTCTTTGCACTGCCAGATTAATTCCAGGATGCTGTGATAAATCATCCAGATCATTTGGCATTCAACAGGGGGATGGCTCAGCTCATTATAGCATAGTTCCAAGAATGTACTGAGTGGTGGGGATACAAGCTCAAAGACAGCATGGTTAGGATCAATGTACAGCTGACAAACATGGTTAATTGCTCCCTGATTAACCATCCCCTGACATTAAATTGCCTGGGCTCAATGTATATGATATGACAAAGTATTTAGAACTTGCCTTGAAGTCAAGTGCTCCATAGTCTGCAGCACAGGTATGAATGAGCTCAGGGATACTATGCAGCAGAACCTTGATGGTAAATGACAGTTGGACAATGATTAGTGATAACTGGCATTAGCAGACCACAAGGACTAACCTTTTTTGTTGTGACACTTTTGAGTGTTGTTGATGCAGGATTGATAGTTGTCCAACTCTTGTTGGAGCCAGGATGGAATGCCATTGAAAAGCCATGCTACCACAGGCATTGGTGATCAGCACAATGAGCATACCAAGTAACAAAAAAAGTACTTACAGCTGAAGGGTATTATCTGGGTCCTATCAGTCAGAATCCACTCCCACATTGAGGAGACCCTCAAAGCTGGGTGCAAAATGATGTTGGAGTTGTGACCAAGCAATTTCTGGCATAATGTTCTTTTTTGGTGCACATCTATCAGTGCTGGACAAATCCTTGTAAGGACAGGTCATTTAACTGGTGGAGCATAGTCTGCACATCTGCAATCCCAAAATTCTCAGTGCCAGGATCACTCTGAGTTACCATGGGGATGACTGACATCACATCAGTAAGGTAGTCAGTGCTAACACTTGAGTAGTACTCAGCACTTAGAGCCAAAGTTCTCCGCTATTTCCATGTAGTATGATAAAATCAGCTGCAGGTTGCAATTGGAATGCCAAACCTTCACCCAGAGTATGCAGCCTGAGAATGGTTCAATGCCCATGTGCAATGCAAGGCCAAAATGTAGCCATTTGTTGTGCTGGTCCACAGCCCATATATCATTGACACCAGCTGCCCAAAAACAGTGATGCTGTAGGTGGTTAGCCTTGCACTGTCTCACCAGCTGTGGCTCATATGTTATGAAGTATTTCTGCATGACACTTCTATTAGTTTGATCAGTGTGCATCTAGACTTTAACACAAAATGAATTTGCTTACCTTGAAACAGACATATTGTGCTTGTGAAACATCAGACTTATCATGTCACACATCCCAGCATCAGGGTACATCTTCTGTAATAAAATCATAGCCAGATGGATGCTCTTAGGGGTATGAGCCTGCTATTGAGTACATCACAGACCAAGGCTATTGCATATTTCAACAAATTTGGTGAGTATGAACTCAGACAAAACTATGAGTTAGTACCAGTGTCACAAATGCTCACATACTTACCCAATGCCATACATGTCAGTATGAATATGTTTGTAGAGTTCTGTAACAATATCTCTGTCAGTGAGGCACACTTTCCATAGCTGCTTAATGTGGGGCTTGATGAGGTGAGGTGGAGCTAGATATGAGCCAACAATTTGTCAGCCTGCAAACACACCCCACTGCATGGAAGACGTATGTGATGGCCTATTCTGGTTTGGCATTGGTGCAGTGCTGACCCCATGCCAATGGCAGCACACCAGTTTTATCAAGTGTTTCAGGGCCCCTAAGGTGAAGTAGTCCAATGCAGCACAAGGTAAGCCTCATTTCATGTAGATACTCTAAATGCTGCCACCATGTGCCTCCTCTGCCATTTGCCATACTTCCTCTGCCATCCAATTGTCTACCCCCAACACTCTGAGTCCCCACATTCAATCCTATGCCTCTTCATCCACCCCACACATTCCCTCAACTCCCTCAACTCCCTCCTCTATATCCATACATTCCCCCCACTCTGATATGCCATCTTTATCCTTGAGGGCCTGATCAGGACTTTCTCCAATTGTGTATAGTCATATTTGCAATCTCCATGGCATTGCCTGAGTTCTCTGCCTTTTTTCCTTGCCATTCTTCAGCAAGACATTCCCTTGTGCACTTGTGCACTGGTACAAGCACATTGTCTCTTGGCCAGACAACACTACTTGGCTTTGGATGGTACACTCCTCATTCGAAGATGATAGATTGTGCAAGCTATCTGTCATTCATCTTGATTCCATTTTTTGTGCTGTACACTTACTACCCATCTTGGGCAACTCTGATTCCATTCATCCTGTGGTTAATCTCCACAACTCCCTTGATGCTTTCAAGGGGTACTATGTGAACAAGTTTGCTGAGCATCACTCATTTGAAAATTTGTCTTGAGAAGGCAGTTCTTCAATTGGAGGGCAAACAAGAACCTCTGTTAAGTGGATTTGCCAACATGTACAATGATGCACCCTCCCAGCTCCCACCATACTGATGATGACTCCAACTTCATGCTTGCTGTCAGATGCATGTCAGATGCATGACATATGCATATATCAACCACCCTACACAGCAGCCATCCTTGTGCCAATGTCAACTCATGTGTGTGCGTCATTACTTATTCATCCGCCTTAGGAGGGAATAGGTGCTATTCCCAAACACAGTTATTGCATCATACAATCAGGTCACCTCATACATATGCCCTACCTGGATAAATGACAGGGCAGGAGTTTTCACCATGGCAGATTCATCATGGGTTTGAGAGAGCATGCCAAGCAAGCACCCAGCACAGATGTCATCAAAGATAACAGTGGATAGGCTCATAGAATGCCAACACACCAAAGCAGAGAAAGAGTTGCCCTTTGTGGACTTGGCCATGATTGTGGACAGCTGCTTTTCAAATTTCAGAAATTCAAGTCTGTGTGACAGTCTTCAATGTGAAGCTACTTCATTGGTACTGTCCTCAAGGACACACATTTACCAATTCCTCAGCAATGCACCATTGTACTCGTTAAAGGATTTGGGTGTGTCCTATTATATCAAATATCGGAATGTGATACCTGCATGCTTGCATCATGGGTTTGAGAGAGCACACCAAACAAGCACCTGGTGTGGACATCATCAAAGCTACAGTGAATGAGCTCATAGAATGCCAACATGCCAATAAAGTTCTCCAGGCTCATGCCATGCATTCATCTACTAGCAGAGATGGTACCAAAGCAGAGAAAGGGATGTTCTTTGCAGATTTGGTTGTCATTACAGATGGCTACTTTTTGGATTTTGGAAATTCAGTTATGGGTGATTTTATTCATGATTCTGTATCCCTCCTGTGTCAGTACCTGGAGTGGGAGCTCAATGTAGATCCTGTCATCATCAAGGAGTTTGAGGTGACAATCCTCTCCTGGGGTGCCTTCATCACCCACCTATTTGAATGTCCAGAGTACCCCCTTCTTCATTTGGATTCACAGTCAAGCTCCCACAATTTATTGCCTATGTCCATTGTCGAACTACATTAGTACACTTACACCCCTCCATCATGTTCACAGATGGAGAGAGAGATGTGCCAGTACCTTGAGCTGGGGCTCAACATAGATCTCCTGAGGTGCCTTTATCACCTACCCATGTGTGTGTCTGGAGTACCCCCTTATTTATTTCCATCCACAGTCAAGCCCAGCAACATCTCCCAGCCAACTCACTTACTTTTGATTTGAGCAGAAGAAGCATAGTTTTTATTCATATTTGATATGCTTATGACATGCTTGAATTGACTTAGAAAGTTTCTTAATGGATTTTGCATAGTGTCACCTTAGACAGCTTAGGTAACTTGGACAGCTGTGATGAAAACCACTAAGAAAAAAATTAAGTTGTTCTCACAGACTTAATTGTCTTGGGTGAACTTGGCTGTTTACAAATGTTTAAGAACATCTAAGTCAGCATTAAACAACATTAAACAAGTGGGGGTTTTCCTGATGTATGGGATATGTACATCTATGCCTTATAATCTGGCATTTTCTTGTTGAACATTGACAATGAGCAACCAAAGATTGGATCTATGCTGTATGCTCCTAGTCTGTGTCTTGATTGAATCCACATCAGATGACATAAGAGGGTCCCATGGTAGTATGGACTACTATGGGGAGTGCAAGGCAATGCACAAATGCTGGTGGGTATGCCAAAAGGCCCCTTCCTGCTCAAAATCATTGGGTTCCCACAGTAGAGACTCCTATCTCCCAATGATTTACCCCACACACAACCAATCCAGCTTTGGGTATTGCTTACCACAGTTGTGCCTGCTGACTAAGCATAACTCCTGAAGTAGGACATTAGATTGGTAGTTGGTATCCTAAACATGGTTGGACAGACAAGTGGTAGGGGCAGCAGTGAAGCCCCCTGATGAGAACTGTCATGAGTTTGAAACTGCTGTCAGCTGCTTTCTTTATTTGCCCCTTTCCATACTGTACATGTGACTGCACCACATGGCCCAACATGTCCTCTTATGTATACAGACTACATGCTGTGCTGCTTGTGCCTTGTCACACAGTATATGCAGTTGTGGACTATTTTTTTGCCTCCAAGGTGGAGGAGGATGGGTTAGTGTCCAGTGGAGTAGGTGGACCTGTGACAATCCTTTGCCATGTGGCCAGAATCACCACAGACATGCAGAGCTTCAGGTCAAAGTGGTGCTTTCACTCCTTGGAGGCCAGCTTACCATCTTTGCCAAGCTTTTGTTGACAAAATTTTCCAGAAAAGTGGACTAGACAGGGATTGAACCCATGGCATCAGTGTAGTACAGTGGCACTCTTGTAACTGAGCTATCAGTCCATTGGGACTAGATCCTAGCTCAATCACCAATGGGAGAGGGGGAGTGACATGGTCTATGTGTCACCTGTCTTGGAAATCATGTGTAGTTTGCATAGGAGCACATATACCATGTGGGCTTCCTTTTTTGTCTTCTCTCACACGCTTTTCATCTCCTACACTGCCTGCTTGACACAGACCCAGTCAACTTGAAAATAATAAAAATCCCGCCATCTTGAAAATGGACCCAATGTGACAAAAACAGACCCACAGCCTCAAAATTGAACCCAACATGTTGAAAATGGACCTAGTCGCAGGAAAAACAATCGTTCCATTTCAAAACTGGAATGGACATGTCAAAAAATGGATTGACCATCTCAAAAGTGAACCTGACATGCCATCAGACCCAATATGTTGAAATCAGAACTCAATGCCTCAAAATCAGACATGACATGTCAAAAAATGAACCCAGGACCTTGAAAATAGTGCTGCCACCTCAAAAATAATCCCACCATCTTGAAACTGGACCTCACATAATGAAAATGGACCCACTGCCTCAAAAGTGAACCTGATGTGCTGAAATCAGACCTGGACCCCATCACCTGAAAAACAATCATGCCATGTCAAAGTGGACTCAATGTGACCTACCACCTCGAGAGCAAGCCCAATGTGTGGAAAATGGACTGACAACCTCAAAATGGCTCTGCCTGCTCAAAACAGATGCAGTTGCCTCAAAAATAATCCTGCTGTCTTGAAACTGAACCCACTGCCTTGAAACTGAACTTGACATGTTGGAAACAGACCCAGTCACCTGGGAAACAATCACACTGTCTCAAACTTGACTGAAACCAACATGTTGAAAATGGATTGACCATCTTGAAAGCAAAATCCAACATGTCAAAAAATGGACCCAGTGGCTTGAAAATGGTGCTGCCACCTCAAAACAGACCTGGTCACCTCAAAGGCAACCATGCTGTCTCAAGACTGGACCTGACATTATTAAAACAGACCTGCTGCCTCAAAAGCAAGGCTGACATGTTGAAAATGGACCCACTCTCTTAGAAATGGACCCAATATGTTGAAATCAGACCCAGTCCCCTAAAAGAAAATCATGCCATCTCACCCCAGGGAGTGGGGGTTTTGTCTCAAAAATGGACATGACCTGTTGAAAATGGACCCATCACCTTAGGAGTTGGCACTTCAAGCCACTGGAGTGTTAGACACCTTGCCCATAGTCTCAGGGCATTGGCTGCCCTGCCAACAGTAAGTGGAACAAATTGATTGATTATGTTTTCAGCCCACAGCATGAGTTTTCACTCTAGATTTGTGTATAATAGATAATGTGTTATGATTTTTCAAATAAAAACACAAATAAAAATAAAAATAAAAGTGAATTTGAAAGTTTGGGTATGATTGTGTGGCAGTGTGTGTACAGATGTGCAGGAGATGACAGGGTTTAGGGTAGACCACTTCTGGGGAGATGTTGCCTGGGTGAGGAACAAGCCCATGGCAACATGTTCTCAGCAGTGGACCATACATCACCCTGCAGTATATAAAGGGGAGTTAAGATAATAATAAGGATGACAGGGTTTAGGGTGGACCACTGCTGGGGCATGTTGCCTGGGTGAGGAATGAGCCCATGGCACAGAAAATAAATGGGAATTGACATAATAGCTAGGATGACATGGTCCATACATCACCCTGCAGCATACCAAGGGGGATTGGGGGCAACGCCCTCGACGAGTCAGAGACTCGTCCTCAGAGAGGGACGTCCCGACGGATGACTAAGCAGGGTGGACAGCCCAGCATGTCCTCTTATGCACACAGACTAGGTACTGTGACAACGTGCCTCAGTCACAGTACGTCACACTGTGGCAGAATGTCTCAGACACAGTACGGCACTCCATGCAATAGATACTGTATTTAGGTTATCCATACACTTTTCGTCAAATACCCACCAATTTGGGCGTGTAATATTCACATAAGAAAAGGGCAGAGACGGTGACAAAATTCCATCTCCTCTTGGCTTAATGTGAGATCAAACTTACTAGGCGGCTTGTGTGACCCGGAGGTGACTAAACTTTGCATTCCCCCAGCAAAAGGCCTCTAGAACTTTTCTGAACATTGCACAAAAATAAAAAATATGGGAAATTTGTAGGTGATGCCGGGATACATAGTAGATAATATACGTCCCCTGCTTCCGGGACGCCCAGTTGTTGCTGTTGAGGCTGTGGAAATGATTTACTCGTTTTTTCGCACTAACGTAGGCACGATGGTAAGCGGTGAGATCAATGCCATGCAATATGGTCATAGCTGTCATACAAAGCGCACAGGCGTGACCCAATCCAGCTGGCTCTTCTCCGAGATCAATACATCCAATCGCACAACAAATGAGCATGGAATGTGTGTCGAATAAGACCCCATCCCCATGCTCCTCAACCAGTCTTATTCTTGCTCCTCTTCCCAACTTGGGCCTGATAACCGCTCTTGATTGCGTTAACGGACCGTCGCGAGCCACACGACTCGCAGGACATGAAAAAAATACGGTTCTCCTTCGTGAGGAGGGTGTCTGGTGATTTACATGTTTTGCAGGTGACATATTCAACTGCAGGACATGCCGTACTCGTGTCAGCCCATGGCGCTCGTTCATGGTATCCATCGGATGCCCTGGGGTGGGAAACAAAAACTCACCGATATACCTCCTCAACACGTTCTCCACTTGTTTCGGCTGGAATCGACCCTTTATCACCAATCTGCCCGAACCATCAACACTTCCGGTCGTGCCCATTTCAGCAAACAGGAATTGGATGACGTGTTCGGGAGACCTGTGCATACGCCTGCAGATATCTGCGACATTGGCGAAGATGGAACGGCGGACGCCTTCTCGGAGGATCTGTGGAGGAGCGATCGTGTAACGTTTTCCAGTAGATGTGAGGAGGGATGGGTTAGAAGCATGGAGGGAGGCGTAAAAACGTGTGAGGAGCTGCGGGATGATCAGCATCAGCAGGTGGAGACTGGGAGGATATCATACTTCTTGGTAGGTATAATCACGATCGCTCGTGAGCCAAGGCTCGCTACCTGAGTCAACTCCTGCCGGCGCCTCGGGCCTCGCAAACGGATCGTCACCGAGCTCGGTTTCGTCGATATCGTTAAGGTGCTCTCCATCATCGACTTCTGCGTCCTCTGCGCCCTCCCCACCCTCTTTTGTTTTAGACTCGTTAAGTTCTTTTTCGAAGTCTTCCATCGCCTTCTTCTTGGTGGACTTCTTCTTTTTCTTCATGTCAGAAAAGTCAAGATCTTCGGAGGCGATTGGGGCGGTGGAGGCTCCTGCTGATGTCGATATACCAGAACCGTCCTCGCCCTAAATGACCAGTATGGGCGATTAGACATGTTAATGTAGTAAGGAATTAAGAACGCACAAGATCCATAGGGATATCCTTCTTTTTCTTCTTCTTCTTGAGACCCTCGGGGAACATCGCCTTGAAGTCATCCTCCTCCTTCGGCTCGTCTGCTTCAATATCCCCTCCCTCTGCGCTCTGACCGCGCTTGATCTGCTCATGAGCAGTGGTAGGTCCGAGGTCAACAGCATCGCCACTGGTGGTTGTATTCTCGATCGTGGTGGGTGCAGGGATCGTGGGGTCTGCATCAGCACCTAGGGGGTCCTCTGTGAAGGCTACAGTCTTTTTCTTTCGCTTTTTCAGCGAGGGATCAAACAGTGGTTCTTCTGATGGCATTTCTATGGCTCGTGATGATCGTGGCCGATGTCAAAGAAAGGTTGTGCTGGCCGATGAAAACGTTGAGCAAGGCCCTCTTCTTGATAGTGATGACTCGAATCAAATCAGGGAGCCGTGGATGCCGAAAGTTGAATCGGAGAACTAATTCGGCAGTGACATGCTTTGAGATCCCGCTCGCTGGCAGCCGAAGTTTTCCGAAGTGAAGAAATTGGAGGACGAGCACAACAGCTCACCCGCAATATCTACTGAAATGTTAGCAACGCGTTCGGTTGCCCGTCTAGCGGCCCAGCAGTCTCACCAGCTCGGTTCTGCTCCAAAAAATGCACGCAACATGGCCACCCTTCGCGAGATTGAGCTGCGGCTCAAGTCGGTCAGAAACATCGAGAAGATCACCAAAGTGCGTCCCTTGTTTCTCCTGACTTGAGTACTGACGCTCAAAAGTGCGGATAATGTTCAGTCGATGAAGATGATTGCTTCCACGAAGCTTGCAAAGGCCCAGCGCGCTATGACTGCAGGGAAAGAGTACGGTGTCGCCAACTCTGGTGCGTTCCGTCTACCACCGCCAGTGCCACCTTGCTCCGCTAACAACACAACCATGTAATCCTATCCTGTAGAAATCTTCCAACATACCCCCGCTGAGACCCCTGCTAAGCGCAAGCTTTTCATTGTCGTCTCCTCCGACAAGGGCCTTTGCGGTGGTATCCATTCCTCCGTCTCAAAAGCCACCCGTCGTGCTTTCGCTGACACCGAGAATCCCGTCGACGCCGACTCCCCCATCATGGTTATCGGTGACAAGTCGAAGGGCCAGCTCTCCCGTGTCCTCGCCAACAACCTTGCTCTCACTTTCAACCAAATTGGACGCGACATTCCCACCTTCGCGGACGCTGCTGGCGTAGCCGACTTGATCGTCACGAGCGGAGTCGAGTACGATTCGCTTTTAATCGTGTACAACAAGTTTGTTTCCGCTATTTCGTATGAGCCTGCTATCGTCGAGGTTGCCAACGAGAACACGTTCAAGGAATCTGGTGTGCAGTTTTCTCACTCGAACTTCCTTTGTATGTTTTTCGTGTTTATCTCCGCTTCCAGGTGGTTTCCGGGCATACGAGATGGAGGACGATGTCACCAAGGACCTGGCCGAGTTCACGCTAGCAAACGCCATCTACGCTGCCCTCGTCGAGGGACACGCATGCGAACAGAGCGCTCGGTACGTCTCATCGCCACTTCCGACTTGTCTAACGTATCTAACCATGGTACACATAAAATCATATTCGATCCGGCGTGTTCATATAACACGTAATTTAACGCACGTATCTGTTACCCTCGCTGCACACAGTCGGAACGCCATGGACAATGCATCCAAGAACGCAAAGGATATGATCGACTCTCTCACGATGAAATATAACCGTGGTCGCCAAGCTGCCATCACCAACGAGTTGGTCGACATTATCACTGGTACGTTGGTGCACTCTGTCTCCCTGCATAAAGCTTCTTTTGGCTGCTCCTTGTCTTCTGTCCTGTTCTATACGTGGAGACCACTTGCGCTAACATGACTTGACCCGCAACAGGTGCAAGTGCCCTATAAGATTATTGATATACGTGTCATACATAGACTACTAGGTGCCCTTCTGTTGTCGACCTTTTGATAGTGAGACAAAACTTGGATTCCTTTCTCCTCAGCAAGCGTGTCATCTGGATGAGCAGATTTACGGCGATTCGACCCGCCAAATCGACAATTCTTGTGAAGGTTTGCGTAGCGCGGGACGATGTACAGCATGTTGCCTACATCCAGAGATTGTGCAGGAGTGTTGTCGAAGTTCCAGAGGGCGTATCGTAAGCTGGCCGCCATGAAATCGTTGTCAAGTTAGGTCGATTCAGCGCACATCATGGTGCAGATCGGCGAACCACCCTATGCCGCCTCTGATCTTCTTGCATGGTGCCCTCCCCTGATGACAGCACTACGCAATTGGATCATATGTCGAGCTCACCTAAAAACAAATCACGCTTTTCATTCAGCTGGGCCAAGTGAGGAATGCCAGTTAAAAGGTGCATATGGGGTCATGCGTCATGTAGGGACATGCAAGGTACATGTAGTGTTTTGTGTCATCTCCCAAATACCACCAGATACGAAATGTAATCAGAACTAGAAGTAGAAGACCCCAATAGTCAGGCGTCGGACAATGCGGTGGGTTGAGATGGGTGACTCACACGGAGAGGCTGGAAGAACCACTTGTTCTTGCCACCTTGGTACCGCTCCTCTAGCAGCTTCTTGATGTTCTTGCGAGCATCCTCTCGTTGCGAAGGCTCCTTGAAAGTCTCTGCTGCAACTGATCCCTTCAGACTCTCGAGCTCTAAGGCGTAACGTGTGGGGAACAGGTGTGAGTAGTTAACGGCCTTGATGGCACATATTCTTAGTAAAAGCTCGACGACATGACGTGTAAAAGAGACTGACCTTGATAAAGGGTTTGACTCTGCTCCTCCGTTGCACCTTCTTGGCACCCATACGGCGGGTGACTTTTCGCGGGTAACGCTCGATGCCGGCAACGATCGCGTGGGGGTAGGGACGCTCCTTGGTCCCCTCATCGAGCTGCTTGATAACTACGACCTTCTTGCCTGCTTGACGGCCCTGCAAGACGATGGCAACCTGGGAGCACACCACGAACATCAGCTCATACAGGGATTTCTCATGTCAAGGCTCTATTCACTTTTCCGGGCTTGTAAACTGGAGACATGGGTAAGCTCACGGATAGACCGACGAGGACGAATAGGTTTTACCTTTGGGCATCTTGACGTCGGCGGGGGCGATGGACTATGACTTGCTGGTACTCGCCACCCTCGTCAGTAACTGGGCGCGAAGCCACCCGGAAATCTCCGCGTATACTATACAGTTACTAAGAATAAGGTTCCATGGTTGTACGACGACTTATACATCAAGCGAGGTGTAAGTTCTGCCAGTCTTTGGTGGACGCTATGCCACAGTAAATTGTTGAATTCAATATTGGCGCATCCTCACTGTCGCACATTGCGTCAAAGCCTTTTGCATGTCTCCCGGTCACTGTCTCGGCAACTTTGGACGACGCCTCTTTGGCGAGATACGGTCAGTTGCTGAGCTGAGCCATAGTGTACAGCCTGATCGGTACGAGTACCAAACGACCTTGATATACATTTCCGCAATCATAATCTGCAAGTACGCAACGCGCCAAAACTCTGGCAGGGATATCGATTTCCAAGCCTTGAATGAAATGTCGGACATTGACTTGCCCTTCAGAAGGGATATGAAGGGGCTACGTGGTGCAGGTGTCATAAATATCAGGATGTTTCAGATAAGCCAAAGAACGAACTGCACGCTGCAGGCAATAATTGACACTCCACGGAGATAACAGTCCAGGCTCATGACGTAAGTACTACGCCCGTACCAGGAGCTTGGGTGCCAACCCAACCGAGGACACCTACTAATCTCCACTTTGCGTCAACAAACTGATTTCTGATGAAGAAAAATATATTTCTAACGTCCAATGCTTGCGGCGGTCAACAGTCCTTGCAACGCTACAACATGCATACGAGGGACAAACTCCGAATAGTCTCCATGCAGACAGCAGTGGACCCAAATAGAACGATAAAAGAGCTAGCCACAGGAGAACAACATCTCCGGTCGAAGCAAAAGAAATGGTATAATTAATGGACTTCTGCCGCAGATAACGTCACAAGAGGAAAGACAGGAAGGCGCGGCATATAGCGCGCAATGGAGACGGCGATCTAGAGGTTGATGTTGACTACGGCATCATTGGAATCAGTCGATACTTGCATAACAACAAAGGAAAACTCACTAGGAGAACAGCCGACGTTGACGAGGCCGTTGAAGTTGTTGTTTTCACAGCAAACAGGCTGTTGTGTGCTAAGATATCAAAGTTAGCGAGGCTTCTAGGCTGCTGCACGCGTAAACGTTACCAGCTTGCACCACGGCCAGTGCCAACGGCAGTGATGGGGCTACAGCCCGCACCGACAGAAGTGCCAGCAGGGACGGACACACCCAGGAGGCCCAGGAAGTCATCGAATTCGTCGTTGTCGCCAGATTTTTGCATAGAGTTGCAGCACTGGACGGGGCCAGTGTTACATTGACTACCGCCAGGAGTGCTCGAAGGCGAGCCACGCCTGGCGCCTGGGAAACAACGAGGATAAGCACCCTGTCTGCACATGATACGGGTATAACTCACCATAGGCTGGGGTGCCACGCCTGGCGGGTGCTTTGGGAGGCAGACCACGGGCCATGCGTTGGGCGTTAGTCTCAGCAGAGACAACAGTGGCGGCGGCAGCAAGGGCAAAGACGTATGTGAATTTCATCGTGTTTTGATGGGCTTGTCAGAGCTGGGAATGAGCTGGGCCGGGAAAACAAGAGAACTTAAGGAGAGTGAAGGAAAGGAGTGGCAAGTTGTGGTTCGGATGCTTTGCTTTATATTCTGATGGGAGAGGCGAAAAGCAGGGTCGGCAAATAGCATGCCTAATTCGAGCCGAAGTCCACTCAATCAGCGCTTCAGCCAAGCAAGCCACAACCTTCACGTCCATCAGTTCTTGCTGCATCGATATCGTGGACAACCTCCATTTACACCCGTTTCCGCGCTGTCAACCACGGCCAAGAAAACCCTTAGGATAAATATTAGCTAGGCATCCCGTGAATCCGCAGGACACGGGCGTTTCCCTGGCATGGACATGGCTCAGTCCTCCATGCCGATCCCACAAAATACGCGGGTCTGGATTGCGTTGCCCTGGACCATTCTTTGGGTCCTGTGGGCACTTGGTGGACAATTAATGCAACGAAATCCACCGAGATGTACCGTAACCCTATGTCCATACTGAGACGACATTTTTCCGTGCGGGTTGGTTAACGATGCACTAATAATATGGTGGATGATGCGAGGACTCGCCACAATCCGACCGTTTCTACATTCGAAACGATGTGTAGCCAACATTCCGGGACCAGGGCTTTGAAGCCTGGAACAGCGGGTTAGCGATCGCCGCAGGCCGTCTTCATGTTTGACACACCGCTGGACCCGGGATTTCAACATTTCGAGGGCATTATAAAATATCAAATTTTATTATTGTTTCGCATTTTCAAGGTGAAATTTCAGGTCGATTCTTTTGGCATTTTATGGCCATGAAAATGTCAAAACAAAATTTTAAAATGATAAATATTTTTTATGCAAACTTACCTGCAAATGTCCTCGAAATGTGTCACAAACTGCAGTTCATGGTATCGTCATAACGACGGAAAAATGACGGTAACAGGAACAATCGAGTTGTTGGCAAAGTATACCAAGTGCACTTTCGCTTGGGGCATATTTCGATGTTACCGTAGAAACCATTTTAATCAGAGTTTTTTCATCGTGTTCTCGCAAAAATTATTTTATATTTTATAGGTCCAGCCAACCAAACAGGGGCCTGGGTTCACCATGTTCGTTCACGAAACATCGGAATTTGCCCCCACGGGTGATTTTTCCCGGATGGTTTCACATCGATGGCACGTACGTCTCCAAAGGCTCGATTCTCTCCCTCTCGTGAAGTTATCGTGGTTGTTCTTCCCCACCAAGAATTGACCCGTATGTACTGCGAGCCTGTGGCGCTACACCCGAGAGCATGATGTCACACTGTCCTTCTGTCAACGCCGCTCCGTAAGTATCGCGGTGCTCTAGGCCGCCAGACCTAGCGCTAATATTCGAAGAGACGTACCAGCCAAACGTACACAATTTATATACTCAGACGAACCAGCCACCGCCCGGTTGGGTAGGTGTTAGCCAGTTGAAGGTCATGAATTTCTGGTCCCAGGTGGAGGATCGGGCAAGTTCACATATGGGGACTAGAAGCTCATCGTGCGATAGCCTGCCAGCCCATCAGGGACTTCGGAGTGTACACAAACAAGTACGTCACGGCTACCTTCATAACCCGCTCATGTGTCTGGTCTACTTTCCAACGGAAGTGATGGATCCGTGAAGCTAAAATTGCACTTGACGCAGACGAAAAACAGAATCATTCGAGTTTCCTTCCGTTTCGATTGATCCTGGTAAAATACCGCACTGCAGCACATGAGTCAGTGAGTGAAAGGTACAAAGTAAAATGAAAGCCAGTTCACGCACTCCTCATGGCCACAGCGCGGACATGAAATATTAGAGTGAGCCTAAGATGGCATCGCGGATTAGTAGGCAGGCGAGACGATCTTGGCAGGCGACGTACCAACGTTGGGTCTGCACCCAAATCAGTGGTGACTCCTACTTGTTCCCTGTCATAAAAATTTGAGCGAGTGTACCAAAGTGGACGGCGGCGCGCCGCCATCGGACATGGGAGTACATCGTTCTGGCTTGGCAAAGGGGACAAGATCGATGCTCACTTGGTCACCGTCAAGAGATCGTTCTTGTACACGCACTTGTTCTCGCTTATCTCTTCGTATTGGCATATCCTGCAGGCGTACACCATAATGCGACGTTGTGGGTCGGCTTTGGGGTAAAGTAGATTGTTACATTCCGAGCAAAAGTGGAGAGAGGCCTTCGAGTGAGTACATGATATGCGCGGGCGTTGATAAAGCAAGGGCGTTGGTGCCAGTTGATCAAAATGTTAGTTATATTTCGATTGCTAGGCAGGAGGGATGTACAGACCATTATCAGTGCAAGATGCTTTTGAAACTCCGCAGGCGTACTGGTCGCGACTCACCTTGTACAACGGTGACTCGAGCTACCAACTCGCCAGCGCGTGATGGCTGCAATTCTCCCGTTCAAGCGGGTATACATCGCACTTTGGGTAGTTCGGGTCTGCTTCGCGCTTTTTGGAACGGGCTACATACATCCCGATGAACATATGCAGAATGGAGAAATCATTGCTGGTACTCTTGCTTTCAGTTGAAGGGATCGACTTATTGACATATGAGCGCGGAGGGGATATTCTCGGCTTTCATGCTTTGAGATCTTGGGAATGGCGTCCAGCCTTTCCCGTTCGATCCATCGTCCCGGCCTTCGCGACCACCGGGGTACCCATATTGGTTTTCAGGCTTTTTGGCTGTAAGGACAGCTATACCATGTCTTGTTTCATGTCTGATGTGGGGTTAAGCTGAACGCCTTGCAACGAACGTGCAGCCGTCCACGCTTTTCCGGATCGAACGTCTGGCATTCCTCAATCTATCCATACTTCTTGGTACACTTTTCGTTCCCTTCTTGAAGAGTGCACATGTCTAATAGAAATCAGATTATAGCTTGTTGAGCCTGATCTCATCCCCCACACACCAGCGATTGGGCCTACTGCTCCTAGCTTCGTCCTATGTCATGCATACCTTTCAAGTCCGCCCGTTCTCAAACTCCCTTGAATCAGTACTAGTAGCGCTCTGCCTTGTACTCCTTCAAAGGATAACGGCGGGTGACTTGACATACCACAACGGAGGCGGCAAAGATGCTGATGGCAGCGCCTCCAATCAGACCCGTACTTTCAAGCGTGATCTTCACCTCCTTGCAATCCTCGGGGTTGTTGGCACTTTTACGCGTCCCACTTTCCCAGCCTTTGCCCTCCCGATTGCCTACCAAGTACTCTTGTTTTCCTGTCGAGTGGCTGGCTCTCCGATGCGGGCATTTGCCTTGCTGCTTCCGCCGCTCTGTAGTGCCGTTCTGGTAGCCTCCGGGTTCATCGCCGCTGACACCCGCTACTTTCATGGAAACTTCTTTAATCCAATCGTCACACCTTACAACTTTCTCCAATACAATCTATCGCCAGAGAACCTAACCGACCACGGCCTACACCCGAGGTCGCTACATCTCTGTGTTAACCTTCCAATGTTGGTGGGTCCGGGGCTCCTGTGGTTTACACTGTGTAGCATTTACGAGTATGCGAAAAACTACGGGCGCAGCCCTCGGGGAGACCTTGTTAGAATGAGTACCGTCAGACAAAGTATGCTTCCGTGCAATGAATTACCCACACTCTGATTTGTCGCAGCGATCATCCAGATGGTTGTTCACTCGTTATTGATATTATCGGTCCAACCCCACCAGGAACCAAGATTTTTAATGCCGCTGGTCCTCCCAATTATTGTACTAGCAGCAACTCTGAAACGACCGACCCGACCTGGAAAATTGTTCTGGGCAAGTCGCACGTTTTCGGCGTCGGTTTATCTTTTCCGCTGACCTTCAATGCCAGGCGTCGTGGATCACATTCAACATCTTACTTGCCCTTGTATTTGGATTCCTGCATCAAGGCGGAGTTGTACCGTCTCTCTTTTCCCTCCGTTCCACCCTTGATGGTATGGGCTCAGGGACACGCACACACATAATCTACTGGAAAACTTATATGCCTCCGCGCCATCTACTCGGAGTTTCTCAGAAGGGTATGTCCCTGTTTTGCGTGCAGCACACCGTACTTAGTCCCTTCTAGACGTTCTGTCCGGAAAAACATCCTTGACCGATCTTGCTGGCGCCCCACGAGAAGCATTGATGGCCGCCTTTCCCACCTTCCCTTGCAATGCAACGTACTTGGTGACTCCGATGGCCATGTACCTAACGTTGCCTGAAGAAATAATGTCGTGCATGGCTCTACAAAGACGGATTTTCCCACATCTTGATCTAGATCATATCTCGGAATCTGTCCAGGCAGGGTGGCACGATGGTTTGAGCCTTGGCATCTATGCTGTCAAACGGAGATGTGTCGCTGACGCGTTGACGATACGGGAGCTTTCCTAGGATAACTCATCCTTCAATCAAATATGTGACTTCGTGTTCTTGATGTGACGGCGCAGTGCCAGGATAAGCCCACAGATCACACGCGGGGGCTGGTCCAGCGTCACTGGTGCCCTTGATAATATTTGGAGGTGATGCGTACTGGTCAGTTGCTCGGTTTCTCGATGTGATACGGACGTAACCCCACTTGCTGTCGTTGACCCGGTCAGAATGGCAAGATGGAACACTAGTACTGTCGTTATGTCACAGGACCGCTACCCCTGGATAGCTGGTCACCGAACGAGTAAAGTAGAGGGCACGGAGAATCGAGCACATCGATTCTGTTTGCATTCAGTTTATTTATCGATCAACGTCATGATCAAGTAATCTCAGCCTGTCAGTCAACAACCCAGACAAAACTAGGAAGGGTCCACAGAACATGAAATAGGTCGAGTCCGTCAATGCACTCGATCATATCCTCACCACGCTCATGCCCCAAGATCCCCGACCCTCGTCAATGCAAGTCTTCGTTTTTTCTTTGGCGGTTGTCCTTTTTTCTCGTCAGCCGCCACGGGTCGTTCTCCGCTGCCGCTCGCAGGCAACCATTCTTCGACAGCCGACTTGGGAGTCGATAGTTGCGGTAGTTGCGGGTCACTTCCCTGCTGCTGGGAACGCTTCGCGGGGACAGTTGGCGTAGCAATGATAGGCAGGGTTGCGCTTGTGTTTGACGGCGTCGACGATCCCACATGCGTAGAGCTGGATGAAGCGGCAGTATACGTGAGCGGCACGAAGTTGTGCTGCGCTATCGACTGCAGCTGAAGCGTGGATTGTTGTGTGTGATGTGCGGGGAGTATCTCGTCGAAGATGACGAGGGTACAGTAGCCATCCCGCGAGGAGAGGATGAGTGTCTGACCGTCTGGGGACCTATTCATTTGTAAACAAACAGAAATATGCATGCATCCACCAACGAGTCAGAGCATGAATGTGGGGGGGTTGAAGTGGTCGCGCACCAAGTCATGTCCGTAAACTCGTCATAATGCAACTTCGTCAATAAACAAACAGGACCAGCTTGTTGCGTGTCATAAATGGCCACCGTGTCCATCGTCAAAACTGCATATAGCATTCGGTAGGGGAGTGCGAATATCGAGCTTCCTCCTGTGCTAGTGGTAGGAGGTGTCACGGCGACCGGGGTAGAAGGCTGCGAAGCCGTGACCGCGGCGGAATGAGACTGTATCGACCCATGCGAGGGGGGAAGTGGTGAGGGCATCGCTACGGCATCCGGGACAGTAGGGACATTATGTAGCACGGGGGTAGCGACAGGGAACTGGGAAGAGGATCCCTTATCCGTTCGTGGCGATGGGGGCGGAGCAGACGACTCCTGCGCTGACCTACCGACTCCGCTCGTAAGATCAACCGCCAGCATCCCATGTTTGCCTTTCTCCAGAGTGGCCGTCTTCACCTCTTCAGCTCCTGCACCAACGACGCCTTGCCGCAGCTGGTAGAGAACAGGCGAAAAACGAACTGCAATAGATGCTTTTTTGTGTCCCGGGAGTTGGGCTATGGGCGGACGTGCAAAGTTAGCACGAGAGTATATGAATACGGACGACGCCGAGTTTGGGTTTGTCGGTTCGTTGCCCGTCGCCGTGGCTGAATTGGCATTGTCAGACGACCGACTCTTACGTCCTCTAGAAGGTGTCCGCATTTCTCCTCCCTTTGTCCCGGCCTTGGAAGCAGAGGAAGACCCAGCACGGAAAGACGGATCTTCGAAGTGTCCCGCAGGCGTGAGTAGCAACCCGCCATCAGGGCTGAACGTCAACCTCCTGAAGAAATTCGTGAAGCTCTCATCGCCGTACAACTTAATAGTCGACCATGCGGGTGACGGTAAGGCACGTATGGCCGGCAACGGGGGCATTGGAGAGGGAGAACGGCCATATCTAGAGAAGTGAGAGTGAGCAGGAGAAGAAGGTGCGTTCGATCCGCTGAACGAAGAACGACGAGAAGAGGGGCGGTCTACGGGAGGCGGTGGGAACATAGTGGAAGGGGTGCTAGCAACGGACGTGGAAGGGGTTAAAGGGTATGCGATAGTGGCGGGGGCGATGTTGTGGTTGGACTGATTTCCCAACAGGAGGTATTCTCTTTCTTCCTTCTGGTCCCCAGATGTAGTGGTGGCGCTCTCTGCATCGCTGGTGGATTCACGCATGAATCCCCCCTTGGTCCGGCTTTGAGAACTCGGGGTGCGTGAATGGTTGAATGGCATCCGTGTGTTCTTCCCGACGGCATGTGCCTCAAAGGACCCTTGCTTCGTCGAAATCCGGTAGATGTGCATGGAGCGGTCGCTGCTCTGCGTTGCGATGTATTCGTTTAGGGGATCCCATGCGACGCCTTGGACGTAGTGGCTGTGTTCAGCGATTTCATGAACACATTTACCTGCGCGCGGATTAGCCTGACAGAAAGATGAAAGAGAGGTAAGAAGGTCAAACCATCGATGGATGTGAAGACGCGGGCACAGTTGTCGGTGCTTCCGGCGAGGATGTATTCTCCTGACGGACTCCATGCAAGGTCATACACTTGCATAGTCGTGCACCTGGCCCACAACGTCCAATATTGAAACTAACACCATAAAGAGAAACTGGACACTGACCTGAACGTCGTGCGAGGTTTCCAGTACTCTTTCTCGTATTGCAGATCGTCCGTTGTGAGATCACCGCCGTACGTCGCAGTTGGTGGCGTACTCGACGAAGCCCAGATAATGACCATGCCATCTACACAATCCAGATGGATTCCGTGACACAAACTCTTTGGTCTTACAAGATACATGACGTACCATCTCCGGCTGAAGCGATGAGTTCTCCTAAATACACCAAGATCACATGTGAGCAATGAACACAAATACGGAGGGAAAGGACGAGGATTCGAGGAATGTTGCATATTAGACAGATATGTACCATTAGGAGAGAACCGCACGACGTTGACAGCTGCTGAGTGTCGGCTAAGGGTCGCGAGATACTCGACGCGCGGTGGACGAGAGACGGGGACTTCCGCCGTTTCTGCGAGCGAGTGAGGGAGGATATTTGGGTGTACCATCCATAGCTATGCGACCAGAGTCGTGTTTGGTGGTTCAAAGACATGTTACGGGACATTGGATGAGAGGAAGCTACTAGCGTGTACTATGACCCGGCGGAAGTCAGCTCACCCTAACATGATTATCCTCTCCACCCGTGGCTAGTCTATACGTCTGGGAGGCATAGCTCTTCTCTTGAGAGGGACGCGCTTTTTTGAAAGGAACGGGCTGGAAGTCGGATGTTGAGATGGGCTTGGAATCGTGCCAGCGTATTTCGAGTGTGCGGTAACGCATCGGTGTCTGGTGGTTTTGCAACGACTCAGATGGACTATCAATGAATGTGAGCTGTGTCGCTGCCGTCGCTCGACTGACTGCGTGTACGTGCCGCGTTTGAGGTAGTCAACGTCGTTTAGAGATGAAGGAGTATTCGGATTCCAGAGCTTGTCGCGACTCCTTAGTAAACACGACCAGTACTACACAATTGCCACCGAGCCTTTCTTTGTTTCTGTTCATGAACCATCTTCACAAAAAGATGCCTCATGTACGATCCCATAACACCCACAATATACATCAAAAGTAACACCAAGGGAAACCATGCCAATACACAGCTCTTGGATGTGTGCACGTAATTACCGCAACGTCGATGTCGAACCATAAAGTGGAGCAGTCGAAGCGAAGAACTTGCTCTCCGTATTCATATTACTATCCTCTCCTTCGCCGTTCTTTCCCATGATGATGCCCAGATCCTTGAGATCCCGTTGTAGAATTTTTGTGAGGTGTTGTAGACCCGTTTGTTGGTCCGACAATACCTATGCAGATCAAATACAAAGCCCAGAAGTAAGCACCCCCTCTCAAGCCGATGCTCAAAAAAGTACGAGCCTGCGTGATTTGTTTCAACCCTTCCTCATCCACAACCGTCCACTCCACCGTCGCTTCACTCCCAGCCTTCCTGCCCCTTTCCCTAGCCGCATTGACAGCCCCAACTAACGCCCACAGCTCATTCAATTTACTCCTCATCTTGCTCGTTCCCCCTGGTTTCCTGAGATCTTCCTCCATATCCTCGAGGGCGACACGCAGCGCCTCTTCCTCAGGACGTATGGAAGAGGAACGGACAGCTGGAATGAGGAGGTGCAGATGCTGAATTAGTCTGAGGAGACGCTGAGAGAGTTGAGTGTGTTGCGAGAGGGCGCGGTGGGTCCGGGAGAGTGTGGTGTCGGTATGGGTTGCTGTTAGAGCTTGTAGTCGCTTTTTAAGTTCCTGGATGAAAGCGTGAATGTCCAAGGGTGGATGATAAATGTGTTGGAATCACTTTTAGTTTTTCTTGTTGGGCAATTGCTTGCGTGGACTGTGCTTCGACGCGAGTGTTCACCGCGTCGAAGCCAACGGCTACTACAGGTACCATGCTAATCATTACCACACTTCAGAGCTGAATACCCCACGTACACGCATCGTACACTCACCACCTAGCATCCGGATTTTCACGGACAGCTCTCTGCCAGAGAGCCTCGTTCGTTGCATTGGCCGGCCTTCCATACTGGCTTACGAGACTTGGGTCAACGAGGTTATAGAAGTAATGCTACACATGCTCCGAATTAGCCTACTTTCTCATGCTTCCCCGCCACTGCGAGGAAAGGGCACGCTCACCTGGAAGCGACATTGTGGTGAATTCGGATCCCAGGCCTGGGCGATCACATCGATCCTCTGTGTCAAGGCTGTAAACTGGCTTTGCGGATCCTGCTGTTGACTCGTGCTTCCGATTGTCATAGAGGAGGGTTTCGAAGCAGATGTTCCCAGAAAAGATCCCTGACCTACTCCAGTTCCCAAGCTCGGAGGTGAGAGAGCACTACCAAAGAGGCTCCCTGCGCCTGGAGGCTGTGTTGTAGACCCAAACATAGATCCGTTTGGTTTTTCTTGCTGCTGGACAGGCTGCCCGAAGAGTGAAGGGGGTGTGATCGTACTCGTGCTTGTCGTCGTGCTGGAAGCCTGAGTGCCAAAAATACTAGCGGGACTCTTGTTCCCGAACAACGGATTCGACGAGGTAGTCGAGCTCCCAAAGAGCCCACCTCCATATGCGGGTGCTTGGGTCGTGCTGTTACCGAAGGGACTGGCGGTAGGCTGCGTTGTATTGGTTGCGCTTCCGAAAAGCGAACCGCTAACAGGCTGTTGTTGGGAATTGCTGCCGTTGGTCCCGAAGAAACTACCACCAGGTTGCTGCTGTTGCGTATTCGTACCTCCAAAGAAGGATCCGCCCGCCGGTTGCTGTTGCTGTTGGGTGTTCGTGTTCCCAAACAAGCTGTCACTCGCCGATTGAGTCGTAGCCCCAAACATACTGCCACCCGTTGGCTGCTGAGATGTCGCA
This sequence comes from Paxillus rubicundulus Ve08.2h10, assembly GCA_000827395.1. Lineage (NCBI taxonomy): Eukaryota > Fungi > Basidiomycota > Agaricomycetes > Boletales > Paxillaceae > Paxillus > Paxillus rubicundulus. Next base: position 22,916 of record KN824962.1, on the reverse strand, counting down.
TTACCTCCAAAAATACTACCTCCAGAGGCTAATTGTTGTTGAGCGGAGCTAGGATTCCCAAAGAGACTAGTTCCTGTTGCAGGCTGTTGCTGAGTACCAGGGTTCCCGAAGATGTTCCCCGGAGCTGGCTGTTGTTGTTGTGTGTTGCCAAACAGGCTCCCGCCACCCATCGTGCCCGAGTTCCCAAAGACAGTCCCTCCAGCAGTGGCGGAAGCTGGGTTTCCGAATAAACTTGTTCCTGTGCCCAAGGTCTGGCCTTGTTGGGCAGTGTTGGTGCCACTTGCAAAGATATTGTTTCCCCCCTGGTTTTGTCCGAATGAACCAAAGGCTGACATCGCGGATAGATGGGTTCAAGCAGGAACCTATGGTAAAGTAATGTTTACTGGGCGACTTCATGCTGGAGTCAGTGTGAATTGGGGCAGAGAGCTCACCTGAACTCAAATGGATTGTGATGCTCTGGCAGCAGAGTCTTTAACGGGGTGATGGACACTGTCTGATCTACTGATGCTCCGAGTCCTAGTCTGCTCTTTGGTAACGAGGAGTTACTTCAAGATGGTACCTGCTAGCAAGAACTTAACAAGCGCGTTCATGATCACGTGAGTGTTAGAGTGATGATCATTCGAGCTTTCTTTCAGACAGTCATATCGTATTTTCGACATCCAGACTAACCTTCTGGACTCTGAAATCTGGCACTGGTACGGACTGTGGCTCATGATCAGTACCGTGCACCTGGACTTTGTCGGTTTTTTGCTATGTATAGTATAAGTAGGTGTTGATGCGTTTTAACACGACCGGCGATAATATTACTCGAAGGTAGTACTTTTACGTTCATCCAACGTTCACCACGATAGCGACCACCAGTGTTTGCACACAAGTCTCCTCGGCTGGAGTACGAGACAAAACTTTGAGTCACCATGTAGCTCATTTCAAATGCGGAGGAACCCTCTCGTCCTGGGCCTAGTAGCAGCGCGTTGCATATTGCCCTAAAACTCCCCAGTTACCCGGTGACTACTTGTCCTCAGCCCAGCGATCTTGGGCAGTCAAAATTTCGTTGTATTAATTCCCCTCACCAAGGGTCTCGACACACGCGTGGCCCGGGAGTCCTGGAGCATCACTTCAAATTTTTGGGATCTGGTTTACTGGATATCCCAAGTGGCACATGGATTGAGCCGTTCTTATCATGGATACACCACCAATAGACACTGAGCTGATTGCCATTCGGCCTCCGACTCACCCTACAGAAGCCTCGAAGACGACGGCCGGTGCGTGCCTCCTCTCGTCCAACTCGATATGTTAGCTGACAGGTGCCCTCAAGGCAATGCCGACTCGACTGCATGTAGCGCTCTACCACCCTCCTTCTACGACTCCCAGTTCGATATAATTCTTCGTCGCCAGCGCACGCGTGCAGCAGGCCAGCCCAAGTTCAGAACTGTTCCTTCACGTTTCTTGAACCTCACCAACGACTTTGAGTTTGCCGGGTGGGGGTCCATCTTCCGGATAGCTCTTTCTCAGGAAAACCTTGAGCATGGTAACAATACTCTCCATGACTTACGTACCCAGCAAGTTTTAGGGCAATTCGAAGCCAGCGCCCTCGCTGCCAACGACATCTTTGGTGGTGTATTCTATACGATCCCCAGTGTATTTGCTATATCTGGTGTATAGTAAGTTCTTAACCGTTCTGACTTTTCCATGGGCAACTAATCACACGCCCCTTACGATTCTGAAGCTCCCCGCTGTCTATGTTCCTTGCCACCCTAACTCTCTTTCTCTGGCGTCCCATCATGGAAGAGTTAGGTTCAGCTTTGCCTATAAGTGGAGCACCCTACATCTATCTGTGAGTCGCTTGATACCTCTTACTCCCATGTTTTATCAATATATGTTTCAACACTGACATGACAGACTGAATGGGTCCACGAAATCTGTGGCACTCCTTGGAGCAGCTCTCCTCCTGCTCGATTTTGCAGCCACAGTCGTTGTATCAGCCGCAACTGCTATCTCCTACCTTGCCGGAGAAATGCATATACCTTTCCCTCGCTACGTCGGGACAATGTTTGTGTTCATTCTTTTTACCGTTGTGAGTCTTGCGGGGTTAAGGGAGAGCGCGAGGGTTGCGAGTGGTGTGCTCACATTGCATGTGCGTCTTGGACATTGTATCATGAAGTCGACGTGAGCTGACTCCCGCGGATGAGAAGTTTTTGACGATGGCAGTCCTCATCGTTGCATCTATCACTGCCTGGGCGTCCGCCGGCACTACACAACTCCGCGAGAACTGGGTCTTGGGTCAAGTGGGATTGTCCTCCCCGGGATACATTCTCAAACAAGTCTTCAACGGAGTATGCATCGGAATGTTAGGTCTAACCGGGTTTGAGTGTGCGTGGTCCCGATCGCTCAGGGATACTTTCCTAACGGCTGCTATAGGTGCACCTGCTTATACGGCCAAGATGCGACCAGGCACCTATCCAAATGTCCTGCGTAACCTCCATATACCAGCGATAATTCTGAGCCCCGCGATGATGTTATTTGTACTGGCTTTACTTCCACTTGAAGCGCAGGCTGAAGAGAACGTCCTCGGTTTGTTGGCACAAAAGGTTCAGTGTATATTTCCCAGTCCGTCTGAGCGGGGTCGGTGACTTATCCGTCTGGCAGGCAGCGGGACGCTGGCTACGGATATGGGTGGCCGTAGATGCAGTTATTGTCCTCTGCGCTGGTGTCCTCACAGGTGAGATGGCATAATCCCTTGCCTTTGTTCTGACGTTTGCTCCTACTCATACTTGCTCACGCAGGGGTAACGAGTGCTTGTGAGCTTCTAGCTGAGCTGTCACGCGATTGCGTTCTCCCTCCTGTTCTCTTGGCAAACTTACCATGCACGGGGGCGCCTTATGTCGCTGTTATATCATTTGTTGGCTTCAGTGGAACCATCTATGCAAGCACCGGTGCGGATCTCATCGCCGTCTCGAAGATGTGGGTGATACTTTGCAGGATTTTTGTAATTTAATTGACAACGTGTTGCAGGTTTTCAGTTGTATGGCTCGCTGTGATGACACTCTTCCCACTCTCACTTGCGTTGTTGCGTTTTTCGCGACCTCGGTTGCCTCGGCTCTCGAAGTGTTCGTCTTCAAGCGTGATTGGTGCTGTTGTTGTAGCAGCGGTTGTGTTTGGTGGTAATATTGTCATAGATCCCACGATTGCTGGGTGAGTTTGCTTATTTTTGTTGTGATTCCATTGTTGACTGTAGACTTTGGATAGGTGGTTCGCTTTGTACTTTCTGGCTCTAGTTGCCTTATTTTATATTACGACTCACAAAGTCGGTATCCTCCGTTGGGTATATTGGGCCTATGACCAGCTCCCTCTCCTCCACCGTCTGCGGTTTACGCAGAACTGGGGAAAAGCCCTTATCAACGCCATGAGAACACTGAGGAGGCAGGAGGTGTGTCTATTGGTTGGGACGGATGAGGTGTGAATTAAACCGGTCACTTGAGGTGGCGTTCGCTAACGCACAAGACACAGATCAGCCAACTGTTTAACATGGTTCTTTATGTACGACATAACGAAGAGACGTCACGCTTGAAGATAGTTCATTTTCATCAACTTGAAGGCATGGTTCCGTCGGAAATGGAGGCCAACGTCAAGAGTACGTGTACTCATTCACCTAAGAGTTGTCGGTAGTCTAATCAAAATGCGTTTCACAGTTCTAGACGAGGCATTCCCAGATATCACTGTTGATCTGGTGCGTCCATCCTTCCTGTCATCAGGCAGTTAACTTTTTGACCCTGTTCCTCCTGCCATAGATGTTCGTTGAGGGGACTTTCAATCCACGAACGGTGGCGGCTCTTGCGCATCGCCTTCAGATACCGACGTCGCTCATGTTCATGTGTTGTCCAGGTCCCGAATTTCGGCATCCCGTCGCTGAGTTTGGGACGAGGATCATTAGCCTTTAAACAATTTTTCTTTTTCTTTTTCTTTTTCTCGAGACTGTTTGTGGACCTTGTAACGTGGCCCCCCGACCCATCTTGTCGGTGTTCGTAGTGGTGGAGACGGAACGACTGCATATATCTTTTCGTTTGTCTATACTTGTAGCCTGAGGGGAGACACTCATACTGTGTTTAACGTTGTCACTTGGCTGTTTGCTGCCATTGTGTCCTTCCCACGGTGCCGTCAGTCGTATCGAATGAATCCAAGCTCCAGAGTGTGCTTAGATTTCAGTCGCTCGCAGTCTAGCAGATAATGGCCCCAAAGCTGCATCCCCAAGCCCAGAGACTTCGCACCATCATAGTCTCGGTACCTGTAATGGGTGCAACTGCATGTGCGTTTACTTCGCTCACGACAGCACGCATCACGTCTAACCATTGTACTGTCAAATTCCGACAGATGTCTTGTACGAACGGGTCGTGCTTGGGAAACCCCAAAGAACAATACCTGCTCCTCATAGCACCGAGGCTTCCGCAGGGCGCCAGACTTTACTTGGAGCGGGGACGGAAAAAGGAACCAGACCAAACGAGGCGTGAAATTAGGTCAGTGTTTGTGGTGCGTGTTATGGGGACAAGACGGGACGAAGTAACTAGGTGGAATGTGCCTGCGTGAATAATACCATCATGGTCCTCACCTCCACTCTACTGCCGAGCGGGGCCTTTTCATCTATTTGCTCTCCTCCAGTTGTGTTATGATGCGAGTGCCGGGTACACGTGCGGGGTTGAACGAGCGGTCGCAGTCTGCGTACGCAGCTCCCATGCCGAAACCCGTCGAGAGAGCTATAGGCCACGTGCGTCCTAGCGAATGATATATGTGAGTTGAGTACGTCGGGCGACCACGGAGAGACGAACTTCGGAAAAGTATGACAGAGGCAACTACCCCGACACCGAAACCTACACCACTATAACAAGGTCAATTAAGCGCTAAGGAGCTTCATGAGTGCTACATACGCTTTGACCAAGAGATCGGCCACTGCATTGAGATTCCAAGCCTTGAGTGCCTACACACACAGTAAATCATGAACACGTACAACACCGGTCGTACTGTTCTGCCGGTGAGTCAGATACAACGGTCGAGGATATTCGGACTTGCCTTTTGACTGACGATATTCTCGCTGGACGTTGGTTTAGACATGGCGGTTGGTGAGATTCCAGGAACAAATACGAATAAACTCTTGTCGCGGATTTGTGTGAGAACAGTCGACCGTATGATTTATCGCAGCCATTGGATGCGCAGCCCCAGCTCGACCCGTCTTGTTCATTAACCATTCGTACCCTACAGGTAGTTCTCCATTGCACACAGATAATCCCCGCTGCACAATATGTCGTCGCATCAATCCCCAATGGTCTTTATTCCCAAGAAGACAACCGACGAAGTCGACTGGACAAATCCAATACGTAATCTCATCGCCAAGTCATATGGAGAGAACCCGGACACATACACTCAGGAATGTCAGGCCCTCCAAAGATGCAGACAGGATGCGGTCAAGGGCGCTGGCAGCGACATGACCGGTAGGCTCACCAATACCGGAGTGCACGGCGCCGCGCTTACCACCATCACATAGGCCGCGATCTCCTGTACAAATATTTTGGTCAGCTGGAACTCCTGGAGCTGCGCTTTGCTGAGATTCGGGTCAATTTCTCGTGGCACGATGCATTCACGAACAAAGTCACCACGCAGACGTCTATCGCGTTCGAGAAGGCATCTACTCTCTTCCAGATTGCGGCAACGCATTCCGCCATCGCTTCGTCCCAGAACAGGTCAGACGTGGAGGGCCTGAAACTGGCATTCTACTACTTCCGCGCGTGTGCAGGAATGCTCACGTACATCAACGAGAACTTCTTGCATGCCCCTTCAATGGACCTCAGCCGCGAGGTGATTAAGTTTTTGGTCGGCCTTATTCTGGCACAGGCGACAGAGGTCTTCCTCGAGAAATCCATCGCAGAAAAGAAAGCCAACACACTTGTGGCAAAGATCGCATCTCAGGCTGCGTCAATGTACACATCCTTGTCCGAGGAAGTGAAAGATTTCATGGGCAAAGGCATTTTTGATCGTAACTGGGTGACGCTTGTACAGGTATGCCATCTTATCGAACTACTTGAGTATAAATTTCACTTTAGTACAGATCAAGTCAAAGTTATTTGGCTCACTCGCACAATTATACCGTGCGCCAGTCGAAAGTAAGGCAGGCAATCACGGCGAGGCATTGGTGCGATATACTCTCGCAGAAACACTCGCCAAAGAAGGTCACCGTTCCGCCCAATCCTTTTCTGCTATCTGGTCTCACGTCTCTCCCACCTTACCCGCCGATGCTGCCCCCTCTATCCTTGAGCGTACGAAATCCCATCTTCAGGTATGTACCGATCGGAAGAATGACGCTCAGCGCGAGAACGACCTCATCTACAACGCTGTCCTCCCTTCCGTCGATGCTCTTCCCAACATCGACAAGGCATCGGTGGCGACGCCTATCACGATCCAAGAAATCTTCAGCGCATCTGACGTCCAGATGATCATCGGGGAAGACATCTTCATTAAACTCGTACCACTCAGCATACATGAAAGCGCGAGTGTGTACTCTGAGGAGAAGGCCAAATTGGTGCGGAAGGAGGTGGAGAATGCGGAGAGCGCTGAGGTGGAGGTGCGTAGTGCGCTGGAGGCTATGGGCGTCCAGCAAGGTCTTGGGCGATTCAAGTCCATGGCGGAGGGTGGAATAGGCGGGGAGGAGGAGATCCCCCTGGAGGTGCGGCGGTGGCGAGAAGATATTGGCATCATGGAAGACCGAGAAAGTGTCGACGCCCTCATGCGAGAGGTGGCCCGTCTCAAGGACGCTGTGAAGGCCGAAATCGAGGGTATCTCTCGAGACCTGGAGGCTGAATCTGGAGCGTGCGAGAGCATGAGAGTCAAGTATGATCACTTGTGGTCACAAGAACCGTCTTCGTCTCTGAACAAGTCCCTGCGGCAAGATCTCAAGTCTCACCTGAGTGCCCTCGATGCAGCAGCGTCCTCGGACCAGCAAGTTTCCACGCTTTGGGAGTCCATAAAGGGCGATATTCTTCTGTTGTTGTCACCTGGCGTGGAGGAGCTCTTCCGTGCCAGTGCACAACGAGACGCTCCAGCGGAGAGCCTTCTAGACTTGGATATCGGTTTGGAGGCTCACGACGAACAAGAACGGACGCGAATTGGCCAGTACACCAGTGAGATAGAAGAATGTCTCGGGAGAATAAAGAAGATCACATATGAACGCAATGAAGTTCTCAAAGACCTCAAGGAGAAGGTAATATTCATTTGATCGGGAATTTTCTGCGTCACATATCACAATCATTCAGATCCAGGCAGACGATGTCTCACATCTTCTCCTCCTCAATCGACGCAATCCTGCTGTCGAACCAACGTTATTTGCCGCCGAACTCGAGAAGTTCAGACCATATCAGGAACGGTTGGCTGCCACTGTGCACCATCAACAGTTGGCCGTGCAGGAGATCCGGGGTCTGTGGAAGAGCCTGAGAGACATTGCAGGACGTGGACAGGGTGCGAAAAAGTGGGAAGAGCGAGAGAAACGGAAGAAGGACGCCGTGCGACGCATCTCGTGTGCACGCGATGGATACATGGAAGTTCGAGATGGATTAACGTGGGTTCATCTCCATACTTATACTGATGTCAACTCACCAAAGCCCTTCGACTGTGCAGGAAAGGATTGCAGTTCTACAGCCAACTTACGGAGTTGAGTGCGACGCTCTTCAGCAACGTGAAGTCGTTCGTTTCGGGCCGACGCTCCGAGCGCGATAAGCTAGCTGGACAAGCAGAGGTTCAGAAATGGTTGTCTGCAGTCAAGTCATCCGCTGCTCCTGTTGGCAGCAAACCGCCTGTTCCACCACCACCCCGCTCACCCTCTTCCATCGAAACATCGTTTTCCTCAATGAACTTACAGGGCGCCGTGAACCGGCCATACCTACCTAGACCTCCGCAGCCCACGTCCTACGCGAACCCCCTTCCACCACCTCCACCCCCACGTCCCTCTTCTTACCTCCCTCCCCCTCCACCACAGCCACTCCGCAGCTCATACGTAGCGCCGAGTCCACCCGAAGATCCGTATGCCAGCCTCGGGTTGTTTAGCTCGTCACCGTACTCCGCTCCATCGTCCCAGCCTCAACTCTCCGCCCCATCCCCGCCTCCATCTATGCCATCCCAAAGGCAATCATCGTTCCCACCACCTCCGCAATCACAGCCCCCCTATGGATATGCATCGCAGGGCTACTCCACGAGTCCAGGACTTCCCGCACACACGTCATCCATACAATACTCGTCTCCTTCACCTACCCCAAGTACTATTCCCCAACCACAGTCACAGTATCAGCTAATGCCTCCACCTCCGCCACAGGGATACAGCAATAGCCGGTATTATCAGGGATATGGGCGTCGTTAAATCTGTCGAGTTGCTTGATGGATTGGGAGATGGAAATCATGAAATCGGAACGGAGAAACGTTCAGATCGCCATGAAACTTTCCACTGGAAGACCATTGTAATGGTGTACTAGAAATTCTATTTACCCTGGATGTAATCGCTTCACATGCAAGATTAAAGATGTGGTAGATTCTGTCGTGCGTCGCTACATGGGTAAGGCCACTCTCGTCTAAAAAGTGAGTATCAGGAATGTTCCCCATACAGCAGTTTCCTTCCCCAGTCTGACGCTCGTCGTTCCCATCTCCCTACGGTCGCGAACGCGCCTGCAACTTGCTCGTTCCATTGAGATTGCAACATGGTAGTGAACGGACGGTGGGCGATCCTCGTGGAGGCGGATGGGGGAGATGGTATTATGGTGGAAGCGCTTATCAGGTGTTGGGAGAGAACATGAAGACTGCCGCGAATTTCATGACGAGTCAGCGGGAGGACCATGGATGTACATATGGTCGCTATACGCACTCGCTGCGGTGTTGGGCCGTTCTGCAAAACCCGACGGTGAGCACACGGGGATGTCGATGCCAGCATGAGACGGCATGGCCATGCACGTACCTCGTCTGTATCAAGTTCGAGAATCCATAATATACCTGCAAAGTAGGACGGGGAGTGTAAGCGAACGCACGGAAAACTCAGGGTCCTGACCTACCCCTCCGGTCACGAGCGCACCCGCAAGTGATCCCGCAAGAAACGACATGGTGGTTGACTTATTTTCTAGGGGTCTCTTGGTCGCGACTAACACTGGCCAGCGGGAGATGTGGTTAAATCGTACTACTAGAGTCAGTGGTCGCCTCCGAGTTCAGGTCTTCCCACGGCTGATGAGACATCAGTTTCCAAAAACTAATGAAGACACAAAGTATCGTATGGACAAAGGCGACAGGGAATAATCAGCTGGGACAGCGAAGGGACTTTTGCATTACACGTCAACATGTAGTCTCACCGCCTTGTGTTCTTGGGCCTGTCTGAAGTTTCCACACACCGTCGCCAATCCCCGACTCGAGACAATACTCTCGTGACTAAACAAGCTGCCAAGAAACAAGAGTTTCACAAGGAATGTGTACAAACATGGTCCACAGCGAATTTTATGATGTTGTAGTCTCTACCATTCCATGTCCTGTTCTGCTGACTTAGACTTATTTACGGTCGGCCACCTTTTCACAGGCAGTTCAAGCATCCTCGACCTTGATGACCAAGGGGCGTTCTTTAAAGGACAGGAGTCAGGAGGCAGGAAAGATTTTCGACAATCAATTCTGAGTAGTAGAACCACAAGGGAAATGCACTGCATCTAGAAACAATATGGTCGTCGATAGTGCAACACTCGCGCACGGAGTTTACGCAAGATCGTGCGGAGAGGATTCGAGGGCAAGGATTGAAACACTCGTTGTAATTTGGTTAGAACACACAATAAGGGAGATGTGATACTGTATCATTAACCTGCAAAGGAGCATGAGTGGCATAGGATGAGGTGGGAACTGAGTACTGAGTGACGAGCTCAACCATTCACATGATGCGGCCCACGTCCTGTCCGTCGATGGCCATGTCAAAGTGATCGGACATTCCGCAGATGCTTGGGACTTCTAACAGCTGCTGTAGCGAGCTGCTGTGGTGTAATATGATGTGTACGAGGACGAGTAAGAACGGGATGAGTTCGACATTTGGTGTTGAACAACGTGTAAGTTGGAACTTGAAGGACACGGCGAGCGCTATGGCACTTTATGTGAATATGCACCGCCACTGCTGGAGTGCTCCGTAGCCTTAAGCGTGACGCGTGACTGCTAATATCTAGTAATCATGTCTCAGTTCCTCGAACTCCCGCTCGAGCTACTGCCAGTGATTCTTGATTCTGTGGTCAAGCCTCAACATATATCGACACTATGTCTTGTCAATAAGTCATTCAAAGACTTTGCGACGCCTTTGCTCTATCGTCGTGTGTTTATCTTTGCCTGGCATAAGGAAGCCAAGTCGAAGGTCAGACTTGCGATTGGCCCGGAAGAAACCCCTCAATCGTCCTCTCAAAACAGGTCGCTTTTCTATTTAGGACGTTATCTGGATGTCCTCAACTTGCGCGCCATGTACAGAAACTAGGTAAGCCGTCACACCGTCTACTTGTCTATGATCCCTCATACGCATTTCCAATAGAGATCAGAGACTTTCCGAAGGCTCTATCAGCTGCCGGACATCTTGATTTGCTACAGCTATGCATCAAGGGAATCAGAAACTGTGTCAATCTCAGGTCCTGCACGTGGACCAGAGATGGATCCCTTCATTCCGCCGTGCTCAAGTCTCTCCGAGATTGCCCACAGTTGCAGGAGCTTGAGATCAATGGCAACAGTAACCAATACGACCCAATATTGCTCACCCAGTTCCTCAATTTGAGTAAAATCTCACTTATCATGCCAAGCGCACGGGTTCTTGATATCTTCCCCTCGTGGATTTCGATAGCGGGTGCAACCCTTCGCAGCCTCACTATCATATGTAAGGTGAGAGACGATATGCGACCAGATAAAATCGAGTTAGATCATCGCTGCAGGAGTCCACTCTGGTAACAGACGCATTTCTGGAATACCTGGCGCCCAGTCTCGAGGGACTGGAGTACTTGTATATTATCGGATGTCCGAAGGTGACCCATCATGGTATTGGGGCAGTCGCGTCTGCCAACAAGAATGGGCTTATTGGGACAAGTCTCGAGGGATTGTCACAGGCGTTCGTGAGTAGTGGCCTCGTTTGGTTATCACTGTGGACTCAGATGACCCACTCGCAGGATGTGTCTGTGCTCAAAGACAGGTGCTTCCGCACAAACGCATTCAGGCGGCTCAGAGCGATTACTCTGGCCATTCATGATCAAACGCCTCTTGTCGACTGGGCTCGTAACGTCGACGAGCTACTATCCTCTGCGCCGTTGGAGCTTTTCTCAGTTTATTCCACGGCAACTTCGGTCAGGATTCCTATTCCAGATGACTTCTGGAAATCCATGGTTTCCAAGCACAACCTCCGGTTGAAGAGGTTTTCTATTCACCGAATGCAGATAAGTTTCGACGCCCTCCAAGTAATATGTTCGCAATGTACGCTGCTCGAGCAATTATTTGTAGTCGTGGAGCAGCGAGAATTAGTGGGTCTCCTTCTAGGACATACCTCCGGATGCGAGAAAATGATTTGGTGTAGGATGTTACAGCTCGACTATTTGCATTAGCGAAGAATCTTCGCACACTTCACGTCAACTTTCCACTGGTCACAAATGAATCCGCACTGTCTCCATCCATCCTCGTGCAGAGCGCATTCTCAATTGTGTCTATCTGCTCCCCTACGCTCACCTGCATCGGATGTAACACTCGGGTATGGCAGGTGAGGGAATACATTTGCACCTGACTATTTTCTCGTTTAACCCGCGATGGCTTGGATAAGGTCAAGCGAACTGTCCACCAGGATGAGAGCGGTGAAAAGTACACGGTACCGACGCTAGCTCCACAGGAGAGCCCAGATATTCATGAACGATTCCTTGTTGTTCGGTGAGGTTCGAGCTTCCGGGTCAGCTTGCTATTTTGTGGGATTTGTTCCATGGGACGCATCGTGTAGTTCATCTCCTTAGTATTGATGTATGGCTGTTAGACGGATCCGAGGAATGATTAATGATAGCCCTAGGTTCAGTTGTCTAATCTTATCTAAACCCAACACGTGTAGCTCAAGTGGCGTGCTACATGGCGCGTTGCTAGTAGTGGCAACCGACCAGCGTCGCAGTCCTCTCCATTACTCTCATCTACTTTAGCCCTGTGCTGCTTCTCATCCTCATCCATGGAATACAACAGCTCAGCTGTGTCAGGGAACACTTCTACAATACGCATCCTCAATCCACGACCAGAGCATCATAGTATTCCCCTAACCGAGGCTTCTCAGCCCTCATCACCCCGCTCAAGTCCACTGCCTTCGCCCCCCGGCAGTCCATCAGAGTCAATATCCTCTCTACCTTCTGTTGGTTCTTCTTTCTTCTTTTCCTCTGCAGCTGCTAGTCCACCGCATTCGAAGCCTCACTCCGACCATGCCAGGGAATCCACACAGGGGCTCATTATCCCATCTCTGACACTCCCAGAAGCGCTCCCTCGCCCGACGCCGTACGGAAAGACCCTCGGAGACGTCCGTTTGCTGGTGATAGGGGATGGCGCTGAAGATCATACTTTGGTCTCCAGTCTGTTACTGGATGATAACGAGGACGTGGTTGATATTGGCACATGGGATGAGACTAGTGATGGTTTCGTGCTGCGCGCTTCGACGGACTGGATCGAGCAACGGGATGCGCATGGACTCGAGAAATTTGAGCCATCTCGGAACTTTGAGATCGTGACAAGCCACAGGGTTCAGTCCAACGTACGTGTACTAAATCGTACCGACGAACCTCACTGATGCACGGTTGATGTCCAGGCTTCATCCGTACTAGCTATGATCCAGTCACCATTCCATTCCCTCTTGGAAATCGTTGATCGGCGCTGCCAGCCTTCTGTCGCTCTTGCTAATCTCATTGCTTCACCCTGGACGCCTCTCTACACTGCCCTTATCATCTTGTCAGCTTCTGGTGAGAAAGTCACCTAGCCTTCGTAGCTTCACACTTGTCCACATAATGCTGACTATTCGCTCGTTTGACTATAATCAATAGGTCCTTCTACTGTTGAGGACAATCTAATTGACACGCTCGCGCCCCACATCCCAGTCGTAGTGCTACGGTATGGTCCGGATCGGACTCAGTTCCCTTCACGACCACACATGTCTTCTTTCAGACCGTCCTCAGCAATTGCGCTCCGAAATGGCTTGTTCTGTTCGCCTGAGACCCTTTCATCGCTGCGCTACGAGGCTGCTGAACGCTTCTTGCGCTGGCGAGAGGTTGAGCGTGCCGTCGAAAACCTCGGTGCAAGCCACCGCGAGACCATGCATTGTATCTCCGAGAAAGTACACAGATGGGACAAGGCGAAATGGGAAGCTGAATGGGAGCTACGTTTTTCTCAAGACGTTGCGACACGTGCTGGGGAGGGTGATGTTACTGAGCGACCCGATCGTGGGATCAGGCTGCCTGTTCCATGCGTCGATCCGCTGCACATATCCTCCTTGGTGTCTTTCTCCCTTTCATTTCTCGATCCCATCAAAGCCCTCTTGCGCAAAAGGACGTCTGAATTCTTGGAAAAACTGTCCGACGGTGAGGTACGGGTTGCATTGTTGGGAAGTTTTTGCATTGGGCTTGGGCTTGGTTTGATGATTCGATAGGGGTCATGGCAACAATGCACGGTTTAGTTCAGATGTAGCCAATACTCTGTCATTGCAAGTACAATACAGTATCATATCAAGGCTACACTTTAGTTCCAGATGGGCTGGTCGACCTGGTCATACCAACCGGGTTCTGTCGCGTATAATTACATTCTGGATTGCGAATAGATTCCAAATCGCTGGTGCGCTATCACAGTACTCTGATCATAAAATAACCCAGTCGGCTGGTGGCCCAGTAGCTAGCACTTCAGTTATAGCGGTCACTGATGGTAACGCGGTAGGCCCATGCAACTGAAAGTAGAGGGAAGTCAACGCTGCAAGCTTCAGAGTTGAGACAATAATTGGACGGGCTAATGGATTCTACTGCACATGTTTACTGAATCCGGAAAATAACACCACCAAATAAACAAACACCCCCGAGGGACGGACTATCGAAATCCGTCCTTCACATCAGTTGTATTGTTCTGCACCACTCCGCAGTCTGGGTCCTATGGCGCTCCTGGGAATGATGCGATTCATGGCTGATGCTCTGTACCGGACGCGTTTGAGAGCTTGAGAGGCTACCCATCCCTCGATCGTGTCAAGCATATCCTGGTTGCATTCAAGCAAGGTTAGCTTCGCCCAGAGCTCTTGGACAGAGATTCAGCTGACCTTGAGAATAGCATCTGAATGCGGACTCGTAGCCCAGACGTACTCTCCGGATTCAGGATCTTTGGTCGTAATGTTCTCCTTCAAGTGCATGAGAGCAGGCAGGTTCCTACTCTTACACAGCTTGTCGTTGGCTTGGATAAGAACTGCATGCATGGCGCACAGGCGATCAAAGTGTTTGTCTCCCTCGAGCAGAAGGGACAAGCAAAGCGCAATATCTTCTGCGGTGGCGACCCTGGCATTGAACAGGGACCCCATGAAGCCAGCCTTATTCACGCCACGCAATGTAAGGGACGAATGATTTGGCGATGTCGAAGAGACCTCAACCCAATCGCCGTCCTATACACACGACGCCATTAGCCAAGTCCAAATTGCATGTATACACCGGATAGTCTCACCGGCTTCCAGTGCTGACGGAACATCTCCATTGCAGCAACACGCAGCGCTTTCTCCAGACGCTTTCCTTCCATGTAGGACGCTTTTGTGATCTTCTTGATGATAGCGTGCGCAGAATTGGACACCAGTGAGGCAGATTGTATGGTCTCTACTCCGGAAATAACAATTGACTCGACAAAGGGATCGAGTCCTCGCCCGCGATAGTCCGCTATCCCCCTGTCGACCATTTCGTGGAATTTAGTTGCAGGAATCGGTGACTCTGATGGACTGGACAGAATGCTTTCAGGGTCTGAAACGACCGAGGCGCTGTCCTGGGACAGTAGTGAGTTCTCTCCAGCATCTTTGTTTGTTTCCTGTGCCTCTTCGTCCTGCTGAGTTGGGCATCCAGGAAAGCCCTTCACAGGGTGGATAGTGTCCGTGGACTCTTCCAGGGCCTTGAATGCCACAACATCAGGACCGGGCGAGTCCATGTCATAGACGAGCGGCGAACCGTCATCGTAGCTTCGACTATGGGATGTCGATTGGTTGGTTGTGGAGCTGCCGTCGATTGCGAACCCTGAATCCGTTGGTGTCGGTGGCGGAGCTCGAAGGAATATCATTCCAGTCTTCAGGGACATTGGCATGATATCTATTGTCCCGTTTGGCAATTGGCTCCAAGCAGCGCTGATCTCGTCAGTTGGCATGGGGAGGATGCTCCCCGTAAAGCACGATACCATCTTCCTGATCCTGAGTTGCAAGTCATTGGCCAGGAGGCCTTGCAGATAATTCCTGCGAAAGTGGTCCTGGACTTGAGGTGTGATAAGCAGCGGCAGCATCATGGATGGAATGAAGGGGGATAAAAAGCAAATAGAGTTGTGGACTTCCCCGACGCTTGAATCGCAATTTATAGTGGTTTGTGGACGGGTGGATGTGGACCAATGCCACAGTGGACATTGCATTCGAACACGGACATACCCGTCTTTGAAACGTTTGCATCAGGAGTGGCGGTGGCCAGTATTCCTAGAACACACAGGGACATCTATTGGTGGTGTGTTTTGAGGGGGCTTATCTGACGTGTTGGTGCAGACCTGCTTTCCGGAGAAACTTTAAGGGGTAATGTGATTAGCTGCGTGTATGTCCAAGTGACTCAGTGCCCCAGATATGCCACTCAGGAAGAAATTGTACTCCAAGTAAGATCCCTGTTTTCGAACCTACCGTCTTCGATCCTTCGACACTAAAAGCTGTTCTCCATTTCCAGCATGTCATAGGCTCGCACCTCCAGACATGCGCCAGCACACGCGTACATCGCATTCCAGTGCATCACTAGTGTGGCGTGCGAAGTCATGATATGCTGCGTGCTTTCGGTAATCGAAAGGCTAACTAGCCAAACGGTCGCCATTATACTGGTCGAAGTCTGGATGTTGCTATTCAAGATGTTCGACTTGTCACCCAAGTAAACGGGGTTCTGATCGACCAGCGCCCTAGCATTCAAGCTTTGTCCGCCGTGGCTTCTTGTCAGTCCACCTACCACGCCGACGTTGGCGAGGAGCATCCCAAAGAGTAAACGGACCTACTAGTGCGTCCATGCCATCCTTTTGGGTACCTTCAACGTGGGAACACGGAAGGTGAGTGCATGGCAGTCCGTCCAGTTGCTTGAAGCCTTGCGAACAGCTTCTTCGGATAAGGAATTAACTGATAACAAAGTGAGATGTCCTGTAAAACGTAGCTGGTGGACGAAGTTTAGCGTCGTGTACGCGGGCCGATTAGGTAGGAAGCTGACAACTAATGCGCAACCTAAACCACTTACCTCGTCTTGCCAGCTGTTGGCTGCGAAAAATATCACAGGGATGTGATGTAACGGGTATGGTTCCAGAAGGAGGTAAACCCTTGCCAAGAGCGCCCAGAACCCGTTCGTTTCAGCGTTCACGACCCGGGCGTCGATAAGTCCGTTGTGTGTAGGCCCATTGGGTTGGAATGATACAAACTGATCATATGCTAATCCTTGGTCTCCTCTTGGGGCCTTGGAGGTGGGTATCGAGAAAAGCGGACACTCGTACCCAATAGAGTGCTTCATAAGACGGGCATTCCGTCGTTGCCATATCAGTATTTGGAAGACCAACCACTAGCGACGAACGCGCACACGAAAGCAACCAATGCTAGTGCAAGCAGGATGCCAGTGCCTAACACCGAAAAACATTGGGTTTGGGATCAAGGATTCCTTCCGTGCCCTCATGATTTCTCATGTCGGACATCAACAGAGTGGATTATATGGAGCGCAGAAAGAAGCGCATGTATTGGCGGTGGAGAGTAGAGAACGGGATGCTTCATAAGAATGACGGCACAAGGTCAGCTAAACCCTGATCTGAAGGGAAAACTCGATGAAGTTAAGTAAAATACATTGGTGTCGGAAAACTCAATGCGCTGTGGAAACTTGAGGTGCGCTAACCCTGAAAGGCAACGCCTTTCTTCGTCGTTTCTGCGAGTCCACCTCCTGCGAACCCCGTTCCTGGAGAAAGAGCAAAGGTTAACACGGAGGAACGACGGAAATCCAAGGAATACCGTGGTTTCGCAGTAGGGTGAGAAGTCATGCGGACTTACCCTCTCTCTTAAGCTCCACAATATCTGTATCCTTCAATGTTCGGTCACAAACGATGCACTGTTTAGCAGGCCTCACAAGAGTGTCTGTGCAAACCTTGCATACGACATGCGAGCAGGCCTTCATTACTAAGTCTACGTTAAACACCTAACCTAGAGGCCGAGTGAATGTACGCACAGAACACGAGTTTATTATTAGAGAGATTGGTCTTGCAAGAAGGGCATATTGGGTCTTTTGGCTCCTCCACTTTCTTTCCCTTGTCGGTCTCTGCAGGTGTTGACTCTTCTGAGCGGCTCACCGAGGTAGGAAAGGAAAATTGAACTGATGTAAAGGATTTCAAGCTCCAAATACGAGGTGAGATAGGGCTCCATGGTTGCTGGGGTCGGAACTCACGTGACTGCATGAGGTGGATACCCTCCCCGACACATCGTTTGTACTTTCACATCTTTAAGAGATGATGGTGGACCATTCGAAGTATAGGTAGGAGTTAGTGACGGTAACCAGAAATCAGGGAGCTTGTGTCGCAGAGCCTCTGCCTGCTCTCGTTCGATTTGGATGAGGGCAGCTTCTTCAGCTTCCCGTGTGAGCGCCTCGACAGTAGAAGCATCGAAATCAAGTTTTCGTTTTCCTACTCGGCCTGTAAAGTGGTTCAACCCTAGAAGACGATGCAACTACCTACATTGTGACTCACTGTCTTTAGCAGATTCGGCGCTGGACGTCGTACCGATCGCAGGTAAGTTCGCAGATAAACCGAGTTGGCCTTTCTCGAAATCCCGCAAAACGCGCTCTCTTGCAGCCTCTGTAGCACGCTGTTTTTCTTCTTCGATCTCTCTTTTGAGCTGTTCCAAGCGCTCTTTCTGCCTCTTGATGTCTCTCTTCTGACCCACTGGGACCCTGTCTCAGTGTAAGGATCAACTGCCAGAACGAAGCTTGCGTACGTAGATCGGTGTAAGCACACTCTTTGCAAAAAAGGTGTCCATGGGCGCAAGCCATTGGATCTCGGGCTCGTTGTAAGCAGAGAGCGCAGGCGTCAAAGTTCCGCATGGACTCATTGCCTAAACGTTGCTAGAAAATCTCTCAGCTTCAAGATTGGAACTGACTGAGAGCAAGAAAAGTGCATGAAGACATACTCGCTTTGTACCATAGTCAGTCTTTTGCTTCTCGGCGTAGGAAAACACTGAGGAGGCGGTGTTGTTTTTGCTGTGCTTGGTCATGTCTTGAAGTACTACTTAGTGCTTGAGCAAGCTGCTGTTTCTGCAAGCTTGATGTACCTTGAGGGAACACGTGATCTATTAATTTGGAAATAGCCCCTATTACATTGAATCAAAGGTAAAACCACAAACTCGGAATCAGCCTGTAATAACCAAGTGGGGCGCATGAATATGTAAGTAATAATCACTCCCTTAAGTTGACAATGACATCCTTGAGCTGGTTCTTTGGGATAGCCTCTGGAAAAGCTTTCCTTCCCTTCAATCGCACCTGCGTAGCTTGCTCAAATGCATATGCAAAACCAATCAGGTGATACTCGCTATATGCTGTTCCCATAAAGCACAATCCAAAAGGTGTGCCAGGGGCTGTGGTATGCAAGGGCGTGGGTGGATCGGGTGTAGGTTCAACGGTCTCGGCATGGAAACCAAGGGGAACTAGGAAAGGATGGAGGTGAGGCAGGCTCGCAAGGGATGTCCCAAGGATGCATACCAGAGACGAGAGGGTATCCTGCGATTGCTGTGACATTCCTCGCGTAACCTACGTAGTAATTGGCATCCT
Organism: Paxillus rubicundulus Ve08.2h10; assembly: GCA_000827395.1. Classification (NCBI taxonomy): domain Eukaryota; kingdom Fungi; phylum Basidiomycota; class Agaricomycetes; order Boletales; family Paxillaceae; genus Paxillus; species Paxillus rubicundulus. The sequence goes on along the minus strand of KN824962.1, from coordinate 3,858 downwards.
GAGTGTAATATGCGACTGGAGGAAACTTGACGCACTGTAACTCGACGGCAATACGAATGCGTCGAGCCCAAACTCCTTGAGCGCGGCATCAATCCCTTCCGTACGCCCAAGTTCGTAATCTTTCTTTATAGCTTCGTAGTACTGCTCGTCTTCTTTACTGTCTTCGGATTTATATAATCTTCCGATGCATGTTAGCCTGTTCAATGACAATGCCAGAAACTCGTTAATTCACTGGGACTGATCAGTGTAGTAAGGCTCCGGAAGTTCCTTGTCCTTATTCTCGTTATTGAACTTGATCACATCCGCGAGGCTGTTGACATTAGGTGGACGTTTACGAAGCTCCGAAATGTACTTGTTGATCCCGACTTTCAATTCCACAGTGAGAACCAGTTCTTCGTATTCCCCTAAGTCCGGTGCTTTGAGCTCTTCAGCGTTGTGAAAATCAGCGGGGTCCACGATCTCCGCGCCCAAAGAACGCAGAATGTCCAGGGCTTTGTCAAAGTCGTCCTCAACGGGGTTTTTTTCTTTCATCAAATTGCGTGGTACTCCGATCTTTTTGCTCTTGAGCGCACCCTCAACCAGTGCCTTCATATAGTCTGGGATCTCCGGTTGGGATTTTGTCGCTTCATCACTCTCGTCCTTTCCAGCGATAAAGGAGAGGAGAAGCGCGGCGTCAGCAACGGAGCGACACATTGGTCCAACTGTGTCTTGTGTGGATGATATCGGGATCACTGAGTAAAGCCAGGGTCAGTGTGTACCCTTGCCACAAACCCCCACCCCCCTGCTCCAGAGATGGAATCTCACCTCTGGTGCGAGAAGCGAGCCCAACTGTGGGCTTGATTCCGACTATATTGCTATTGCTACTTGGCAAGATGATAGACCCATCAGTCTCGGAGCCAAGTGAACCTGCGGCAAGACCGACAGCCATCGCTACTCCACTGCCACAACTCGAGCCAGATGGATCCCCGTTTGGGTAATACGGGGACACAGTTTGTCCACCCCGCCCGGAAAACCCACTGGGTACTTGTCCTCGGTACGCTGCCCATTCACACATGTTGGTCTTCCCAATAAAGATTGCTCCAGCCTCGCGTAGCTTCGCTGCTACAGGTGCGTCGCCCGCAACCTCGGAACCCAGCAGAGCATATGATCCTGGGACAAATGAGAACCGGGTCACGCAGACAGCAGATGCATACCAGCCGTTGTATTCATGCCTGGAATAGTGCATCATCAGCGGAGATACAGGTTCAGTGCTCACGGCCAATTACCTTCTTCGTGTAGTGTCGCGATGTTGTCTTTGATCAGTAGTGGGATACCATGCAACGGACCGCGGCTGCCGTTGTTCTCGCGCTCAGTGTCAAGCGCTGCAGCCTGCGTTAAGGCTTGGGGATTTGTTTCGATGACTGCGTGCAAGGCAGCCCCGTTTAGATTGACCTCCTCGATCCTGGCGAGGTATGCCTAGCAAGCCCGAGCTGCGGATGAAATTCACAAATGGCGAGGAAATGAGTTGACCTTGACTAAATCTACACTCGTAAAGTGGCCTTTCTCGAGGCCCTGTTGAAGTTCAGCGATGCCAGCTTCGTACAGATCCGGAAGCTGGGTAGACTGTTGGACAGACACATCTCTGGGCATTCTGGGCGTCAGCGACTCAAAGGTGAGCACCAAAAAAGCGAAAATTGTGGGTCGTATCAAGATAACCTCGAGAGCCTTATGTGTGAGGATAGATAACGTATAACCATGTCCTTCCACCACTACTTATCGGTTATATTACCAGATAGTTGGTCACCCCTCATAATTGGTCAGTCACAGAGTATCACAGCGAATAACTCTATCACAGGCAGCTATATTGACACTCCGCTCGGCACAACCAACGAGAAATCAAGTTACGGTCATTTGTGCGAGAGACAGACAGAATTGTGTAATGTAAAACCATCATTAACAGGACATTGAAAGGAGATACATGTAAGGTGGGAATCAAGTGGCAAAGAAATGTGAATACTGTACCATTTTGACCTTAGGTTCATCACATGTCACAAAATAGAAAAAAAGTCCTCATGGATGTGCCCCAATAAGAAATTGGGGTATGACCAGTCCAGATTTTCAGCAAATTGACAAACCCAAGGTTGAAATGGTGCAGTAGTTTATTCTGAGTCTATTCTGGAGGTATGTAAGATTAACTGACCAAACGGCCACTCATGTTCAGGAAGCTCACATGTTTTTGCAGAGAGACAAACAGGGACAAATCTTGCACCACTACAAGTTTTGCCAGTCAGCTTGGTGTGTTAAGAGCCCATGAAGTTTCAGTAATATGTTGGAAAACTATGGATGGTCATATTTGCATTGTGGCTAGGTGACAAAGCACAGTGAACCTCAGAACTGGAACACCAACTCCAGAAACTCAGAAACTCAGAGATCATGACTCTGCCCCACCCCTTTGCAGAGCTGCTTGGAGTCTCAGAGTCTCAGAGTCCACTCAAAATCCACCCAGAGTCACTCAGGGTCTGTCCAGAATTTGCATGGACTGTCATCCTACTCTATCATCCTTTCTTTATCATTACTCCCAAGCCTACAGGGGCATTCATCATTATCTTACATCACTTAACTTCATCTCCTTTCATGTTCCTGTTCCTAATCCCCTGTTATCATCAGTGGATGCTTCTCCACCCATTCCACTACATGTATATATACTTACTTTTTACTTTGGATTCCTGTCATATCTCATGTTGTGCCAGTCAACTCTGCTCCTCTGGAGCCTACTCCAGACCAAGACCACTTTCCCACCTATATGTAAGTCTGCATTTCCATGTCTCTGCTTCTCTGCATTTGTGCATCTCCACATCTCTGCATCTCTGCATCTCTGCTTTTCTGCTTATCTCTAATACTTCCATTCCTGTGCCTTGTTCCTCATCCTTCGTACCTTTGACAGACGTTTGACATGTCTAATAATTCCACCTTCTGATTGTTTCCATTCTGACTCATATTCTGCCCAACTCCAGTACTCTGGTGCCCTCTGTGTTTACTTGTCACCATAGTATATAAACCCCTCTTGTATTTTGTATTCTGCAGTTTAAATATCAACTTTGATCACTCCCCTGTCCAGTCCACCTAAGTCCCTCTCTTGACACTTGAAGCCAGTCCTCTTGTTGTCACTCTGACCCTCTGACCTCTGACCTCCCCTTACTACTCCGTTCCACTGTTGCTCTGCTCTGCCACTCTGCTGCCAATCTGCCCCTCTGTTAAATGCTGGACTGAACTCGGACAAGGGTGCAAGACATAAGTTGAAGCCAATGTTTGCTCCACACCTCCAACAACTCTGGACAGCCTGGAGGAAACAAATCTTAACAATTCCTCAGTCATTCTTTGCCCTCCTTAGGCAGTGGCTGAGGTGAGTTTCTTCTTTACCTATTTACTACCCATAGCTAATCCCTAGTAGTCTGGGCAACCACTGCCCTATTATAGTTTTTGTCACTAGGTACTAGGATAAGCTCACTGCACACCAACTCAGACTGGTTTGGAGTCTGAATGAGCCCCACAATTCATTTAAATCTCCAAAAAGAACTGTGTAAATTTACTGATGGAGTTTGGCTGTGAAGTGTTCAAAATGATGCTGGAATCCACAGTGTTGTTTGAACAACTGGAAAGTGGTGCCTGAGGTTGGGTCTGTGATGATCAAGGAGTAAAACAGATTGATTAGTGAAAATGAGTGAGCAATTAGAACAAGACAGGGTGGAGGACTTATCCAATCCAAGGCTTATCCTAGAATGTAACACTTATCCCTCTTACATGTGACAAAATTATAATAGGGCAGTGATTGCCCAGACTCAGCCGCTGCCAGAGAGGGGCAAAGAACGACTGAGGAAT
>KN824961.1:0-45962 GCA_000827395.1 Paxillus rubicundulus Ve08.2h10 | reverse complement strand
GAAGTTGGAAGGGGGGTAAGTGGTGAAGAAAAAGGTGAAAGGACTCCTGCTCTATGAAGGGAATGTTGTGGAGTGGAATGGGCAAAGGTACCAGGCACAGCAGCTAAAAATGGATTGTCAGGCCCAGGGGTATGCTCTGCTGGAATTATAAAAATAGCATCAGCCAAAGGTGATGATGTCTGATGGACAGGCAGATAAGGAATAAGCAGATAAGATGTGTCAGGATTGACAGCGACAAAAAAATCAGAATCCTTGGAAAGGCTGAGGTTCTGAAGTTGAGAAAGTAAAATTACAAACTCTGTATGATGGGAGTTGGACCTAAGGGCCCTTCTTGTTGACTCAATGAAATCCCTTGTGTGTGTGGGCTCCAGTTGAAAAGATACAAAGTCCCTTCATAGTGTTAGAAGGTCAGAACTGAGTTAATAGTGTTTTAAAAGGGTGCAATATTATTGACCCAGGAGGGATTCCATGTGAGAAGATCTAAAGAAGGGAGAGTGTGTTGGTCCTAGGAAGGTGTAGGCATGGGTGTAGCACACTTCCTGAGGGGTGGAGCAGAATAAGAAGGTTTAGGTGTGTTAGGGATCATAGGGGCATTGGTAGTTGCATTGTTTCATCTGGGTCTTATGTGCATCTGACCTCAAGTCTGTGGTGACAAAAGGTGGATTTTTCAGAGACTAAGTACAGACTTTTATAATGCATAGATCCCCACAACAGTGTCAAACCAAGTCCAAACATAAGGTACAAGCCAATGGAACAGCAGAAGTACATATGGTGCAGCTCACAGACTTTGCAAGAGAGAGAGAGAGAGAGAGAGAGAGAGAGAGAGAGGAATGGCTTACCAGTGAGATGGACAGGACTGGTGGACATGGACAAGTAAGATGGAATTGTGGTGGATGATGGATGTAATGAGCTGTGGTGTTTTGGTCAGTCTGGTGGGCCAATGGAAATTCTGGGGATTAGCAGTTGCAATTGTAGGAGATACTGCTTTCCTACAGTGGCGAGGGCAATAAGGGTCCGGACAGAGTCTAGGTTTGCCACAGGGGCATATACTTCCTAGTAGTCAACTACTTCCCCATGCAACAATGTGGACTTTGTAGTGTTCAACATTTCTGGTGTGGTTGTGCTTGATGCAGAAGACGGGCTTGGAGGTTATTGGAGTTATGCCTTCCAGAATGGGGATGGTCTCATACACATGATTGTAGTTGAGATTTAGGAGCTCTTCCTCAACTGCGGACTTCCCGCGATCTGCATCAGGTCCTGCATAGGCTTCCTGGATTGTCCCCAGGAGGGACAGATCAGACTTGGAGTTGGCTGCACCTGCAAAGATGTTATACTATGTGACAAGTGACAAAGTATGTAGTCTGTGTACACAAGAGGACATGTTGGGCCATCCATTTGCTTATTCATCTGTCTGATGCCCCTCTCCTAAGATTGGGGCTGGGCCATGTGGTGCAGTCACATGTACAGTATGAAAAGGGGCAAATAAAGAAAGCGGCAGACAGCAGTTTCGAACTCGCGACAGTTCTCGTCAGGGGGCTTCACCGCTGCCCCTACCACTTGTCTATCCGACCGTGTTTAGGATACCAACTACCAATCTAATGACCTACTTCGGGAGTTATGCTTAGTCAGCAGGCATGACTATGGTAAGCAATACCCGAAGCTGGATTGGTTGCAATGTGGGTTTGGCAATGGGAGGTAGGAGTCTCTACCGTGGGAATCCATTAGTCATTGAGCAGGAAGGGGCCTTTCGGCACACCTGCCGGCGTTTGTGCATTGCCTTGCACTCCCCACGGTAATTCATACTACCGTGGGATCCTCTTATGTCATCCAACCCAATGTGGATTCGCCAAGGACACAGATGAGGGACCAGGAATGCTGGGGGACATGGCAGGAACAGGTACAGCGGTGGTGGTACCTGGGATACTGAGGGATGTGATCAGACAGGTGTCAGTTCCCAGGGCCATGCCTAGGACTTTCTCCCTCTGAAGTTTTCCTGTGACTTGGAGTTTCCAGATTTGGAAGTTTGAGGGACCGATCAGAGTCGGAAATGTGGGAGTATCAGCAGAGGCTGTATTGGACAACATGGTAGAAGTCTTGAGTGTCTGGAGTTTGTCCAGATGCACACTGAGGGATTGTGCAAAAGTTGAGTTGTTCTGGAGAGGTTTCCTTCCACTAGTATGCACTAGCAGGGCTCATAACCTGACAAAAACTATAATAGGGCAGTGATTGCCCAGACTCAGCTGCTGCCAGAGAGGGGCAAAGAACAACTGAGGAATCCAAAGTGAAAACTAAGTATATATATGTGACAGAATGGGTGGAGAAGCACTCGCTAATAATAATCAGGGAATAGGGACAGGAACAAGGAGGAAATGGAATTAAGCAATGTCAGGAAGTGACAGAGCACCAATGGAGGCTTGGGAGTGATGACAAGAAAAGGATGATGAAGTGTGATAAGAGTCTGTGCAAGTCTGTATGAAGTCTGAGCAGACATTGAGACTTCAAGTGGTTCTGCCTGGTGGCAGAGCAGAGGTAGGAACTTCAACATTCCAGAAGTGCAGAGTTGGCATTCCAGTTCTGGAGTTCACTGTATTTTGTCACATATGGCCACCACTTACACATCTGCTGACATGAACCCCACCACTGGGTCACGGAAACACCCTTAGAACCCTCAGGGCATTTTCTGCACCACAGACATCTGCTCAGCAAGCCGTCATGGGGATCATGATCATGCACACTGTTTCTCTCCTGGCAGAGGAATGGAATGGAAGGTCAGGCACCCTGGCAACAGAAGAAGAAGAAGAAGAAGGACAGGACCCCCTCGCCATCAGGGACACCCACTCCCACTGCATCCCCAGTGGTATCCTCCTCATCACTTCCTGTTGTCTCTGTGGCTGCTATTACCTCAGCATTCCCGACATCTGGGGATGCCTTCCTTGGGGATCTTTTGTGTGCATCCATTGAGCTTTTGAACTCTGGAATGCCGTCCCCAAGCTTGCAGCCCGTGTTCATTCTGCCTTGTCCACCATCCTTGACTCCAGGACCACAACAACCCTCATTCGGGATCACACTCATTTTTGGACTTTCTCCAAGGACTCATCCCCTACCATATGGACAGCAAATCATGGTTTTCTCACCACTTCTGGTTGAGTGACTGCATGGCAATACTGACCATCAGGGGGTAAAGTGTCACATTTGTCTCAGCAATTGCCTGCATGCCCCTGATTCTATGTTGAATCTCTTATCAGTTGGCTGGATGCTGAACAAGGGTTGGGAGTGTAATTTTGAGGGAAACCCCTCCCAATATGACCTGGTTTACTGTGGCCATGGACTCGGATCTCTGCCTGTCACAGGGAATCTCTGCTTTGTGGATCTGGAGTTCCTTCCCCCACTGCTATCTGGGATCCCTCCCTCAATTTGCCTGCCTCCAGAGTTTTCCACATTTGCCATCATTCCACTCACACCAAATCTCTGGCATGTGCATCTCAGGCACATCAGTGGTGGGGCAGTCAAGCAACTGGGTCTATTCTCATCTGGGACCAATCTCAACTCCACAGCACCTTTGGACAAGTGTGAAGCCTGCATCATTGCGAAGCATCCTTGCAAGCCTCATCCACCTTCTACGTCTCCCCCTGCCACTCATTTCCTTGAGCTAATCCATGTAGGAATACAAACATATGCACATAGCTTAGGTAATCATGTACTTACCTTACAGGTGTCGTACTGTAGTCTACCTTAGTGACTACATACTAAGGTATACTACAGGTCCTTTGAACCTATTTACAGGTTTCTACAATCCACTCTGATCTGTGTGGGCCATTCCCCCATCAAGATGCCCCACAGCAAGCATTTTTTCATTGTTTTCCTTGACGACCACACAGGTTGTCTTAATGTGCAGCTGCTTGCCACCAAGGATCAGGCTTTGGAGGCCTGGACTCTGGTTCATCTCCACTGGGAGAACACCTCCAGGCTACACACCTAAATCTTTCGCTCAGACAATGGGGGGGGGGATTTATCAGTGATGCCTTTTCTGCTAATCTGGAAAAGTCTGGTGTTAAATGGCAGCTTGCTGTGCCATATGCTCGTCCTCAAAATGGCAAAGCAGAACATGACATCGACACACTTGAATGTCAGCTATATGCCATGCTGGAACATGTGCAGCTCCCTCACACATTGCGGGGGGAGGCTGTTCTTACAGCAGCATACCTCTTCAATTGTACTGATTCCTGTGCACTTCCCCCTGGGAAAACCCTGTATGAGATGAGGCACAGTGTGCAGCCAAACCTCACTCACTCATGGGTATTCAGCTCATGATGCTTTGGATGTATCCCACCTGAGCTCCAGCAGAAGCTTGGTCCCCACTCTCCTGAGGCCATTTTCTTTGGGTATCTACCAAGGGTTAAGGCATATTGCTGCCATGATAAGGCAACAGGTGTTTTCTTCAATTCTTGTGATGCCATATTTGATGAGAATTTATGTGGTCATGAGTTCCCTGATAGCAATAGTGATGGTGAAGGTGATGAACCAGCTTGCACACTTGCCCCCATGGTCCTGGGTCCTGACCCTCCACCTACTGTGCCAAGACTTTAACTCAGAAGGGGCTAGCATATGCTGCATCTCTTGCACATGATCATGACCGTTTAGCCATCAGAAGGAGCTCTGTCAGGCCAGGATTCTGGGGGTGCCACCTGAGGATGTCAGTCCCTTGGAAGTGGCTTCAGGTCTGGACATTATGATTCTGGAGGATGACAAGGAGGTGGGTTTCCCATGTCCCATGGCAAACCTCATCATTTGTGAGCAGGCTCACCTCACCATTCGCTCTGATACTCATCACAATCCACTTTCACCCAACTATGATCTCAAGATTCTGCTGAACACCTATGACAAAGCCATGCGATGTCCCGACCATGACCACTGGCTAGCTGCAATGTGGAAGGAGATGAATCTCATGTCAGAGATGAATGTCTACAAGCTGGTTCTCCAAGTCCCAGGTGTTGAATTTGAGAAGACTTTCACTCCAGTTGCCAAATCCGCCTCCATTTGCATTCTTTGTGCTCTGGCTGCCTTGTTTGACTGGGAGCTGGATTGTTTCAATGCAAATCATGGATTTATTTGGGGAAAACTGCACAAGGACATCTACATGCAGCAACCTCCTGGCTTTGAGAAATACGGCAATGCAGGTCTCCTCCTCATATCTCATCTACTCTCCTCCCTCTATGGTCTCAAGCAAGCTGCTGTGGACTGGTATGAGCTACTTCATGCTGTTTTGATTAAGCTAGGCTTTCTCTGTCGCAATGCTGATTACACAGTTTTCATTTACAACCATGTCACACTGGAGGGGGTGCACATTATTTGCATCATCGCATGGCATGTAGACAATGGTCTGGCAGGTTCCAACAATTGGAAATTTCTTGATTGGGTCAAGAAGCAGATTGGCAACCGTTTCAGGATCAGTGATTTAAGTGCAGTTAGGAAATACCTTGGTATTGAAATCAAACATGACCACACCTCACAGCAGCTCCGGATGCACCAACATGATACATATCATATCTACTGGAGGAACATGGCCTATGTGACTGCAATCCAGTGAGCCTGCCCATGGACCCTGCATTTCCTTTCAGCAAGGAGACAGACATTCATCCTGACATGGCATTGCTATCATCTGCCTTTCCCAAACTTGTCAGTGAGCTACTCTACCTCACCCTTCTTACTCATCCTGACATTGCACACGCTGTGATGAGCCTTGCCTGATTTTCATCAAAGGCTGAGTTGTGTCACTACACAGCCATGAAGCGTGTCCTATGCTATCTTGCTGGCACAACTGATTTGAAGGTCCATTATGGGGGTGTCCTGCTGACATCCACAGCCACCTTGCCCAATGCAGCAACAAATCTTCTTGGTTTCTTGGACTCCAATTGGGCCACAAACAGCAACCACATTTCCATTACTGGCTATGTCTGGTTCTTCAATGGCGGTCCAGTTTTTCATTGTTTGAAGAAGCAACACGCACACACACTCTTGTCTACAGAAGTCAAGTATATGGCAATCCAAGATAGCCTCTGGTTACAGTCATTCCTCACCTGCCTGAAGGTCCCTTTCAACTTGCCTATCCATCTTTTTGTTGACAATGCCAGTGCCATCACTCTGTCCAAGGAGGCCTCCAACCATATTCAGATGAAGCACATTGACCTCTGGTATCATTTTATTCAGGAACACATGGATGTTGGAACCTTCATGCCCAAGTGGCTTTTGACTCATCAGAATACTGCCAACATCTTCACAAAGTCACTTTCTCATCCAATCTTTCTTTGTCATTGTAATGGTCTCAAGTTGCTTTCTCACTAGCTTTTTTTTTTTCTTTCATCTTTTCTTCTTTGGACTTAGTTCTCATTAAGGGGGTGTGTTGGAGTTAACATCAACATCATACATTATTTTGATCACATGATGATCAACCTTTAACTACATTGTAGTTTCCATTTATGTATACCTCAGCTGTCTATCAATAACACTGAGGTATGTTTACTTTTTCCTTTATCACCACACATCCTTTTCACTGTACCAGGAGTCACCAGCAATGGGAGGAGAGTGACAGGAAGAGATGCCATGTTCTCCTGTTCACTCAAAGACTTACACCTGAGACAAGGATCAATTGGTGAAGCTAACAAATTGGTGACTTACTCAGTTGCAAATTGTACCTATGTTAGTAGAAATGTACAACAATTATATTTGGTACAAATTTATTATCTGGTCTTTGAATGAAAACAATAAACAGAGTCATGAGCCCAGGTGCAGTTTGTTTTCAGGTTTGTCTCAGCTCTTTTGTCTACTTATTTTATGCTTGCCTGCCTATGGGCAAATAAGGTCAAATATATTTACGTCCCAAAGTGGGTACATTCCTGTAGACATGTGTACCCTCTGTGGGAGAGTTTGTGCTATATTCAAATGTTGTAAATAGTGAAACTAATTTTATTCACTATGTTCATTTGCCAGATTTGTTAATCCAGGTGAAACATGTCAGCCAATTTCTCACCAATTTGTTCAACAGACAAAGTGGTTTTTGCCTCAGGTGTTAACTCTATTACACTTGTTCCTTGTTACATAGTAGTTGCTATACTGCATAGCAAGGCATGAGCAGCACAGCATGTAGTCTATGTACATAAGAGGGCATGTCAGGCCATCCAATTGCTTATTCACCCATCTGATGCCTCTCTCCTAAGATTGAGGCCAGACCACATGGTGCAGTCATGTGTTCTGTGTATTGATTGAATCCACATCAAATGACATAAGAGGGTCCCATGGTAGTGTGGTACTACTATGGGGAGTGCAAGGCAATGCACAAATGTCAGCAGGTGTGTCAAAAGGCCCCTTCCTGCTTGATGACATTGGGTTCACACAGTAGAGGCTCCTACCTCCCAATGTTAATACCTGATATGCAACCAATCCAGCTTCAGGTAACACTTACCACAGTTGTGCCTGCTGACTAAGCATAACTCCCGAAGAAGGACATTAGATTGGTAGTTGGCATCCTAAACATGGTCAGATAGACAAGCAGTAGGGGCAGCGGTGAAGCCCCCTGACAAGGATTGTCATGAGTTCAAAACCACTGTCAGCTGCTTTCTTTATTTGCCCCTTTTCATACTGTACATGTGACTGCACCACATGGCCCAGCCCCAATCATAGGAGAGGGACATCAGACAGATGAATAAGCAAATGGATGGCCCAACATGCCCACTTATGTACACAGACTACATGCTGTGCTGCTCATGCCTCATCACACAGTATAAGCAACAGTGTGAAAAGGGGCAATTAAAGAAAGCGGCTGACAGTGGTTTCGAACTCATGACAGTTCTCATCAGGGGGCTTCACTGCTGCCCCTACTACTTGTCTATCTGACTGTGTTTAGGATGCCAACTACCAATCTAATGTCCTACTTCAGGAGTTATGCTTAGTCAGCAGGCACAACTGTGGTAAGTGTTACCTGAAGCTGGATTGGTTGCATATCAGGTATTAACATTGGGAGGTAGGAGCTTCTACTGTGTGAACCCAATGTCATCGAGCAGGAAGGGACCTTTCGGCACACCCGCCGGCATTTGCATTTGTGCGTTGCCTTGCACTCCCCACGGTAGTACCATACTACCATGGGACCCTCTTATGTCATCCGATGCGGATTCGCTATGGACACAGAGCAGCAATTACCGTGTGAGACACGGGCGGGCCCGGGCCGACTCACTGGCAGGGGTTTGACGACACACCAACAAACAAATGGCACGCGTCGCGCAGATCAAGGAGGTCACAACAGATCGCAAGCCTGTTGTACTTGTAATAGACGACCCAACTCTTTCTTCCTCACGACCACACCAACTCCATAATGTCCGATATCGCATCATTGCTCAACGCATCGCTACAGCCTGCATCGAGAAAACAAGCAGAGCAACAGCTCAACCAACTCACAACCCAACAGGGTTTCCTGCCCCATCTACTTGGTCTCATCCTTGACAGCACACAGGAACGTTCGGTACGTCTTGCTGGTGGCATATATCTCAAAAATATCGCAAAGCTTAGGTGGGAAGAAGTACGTATTCCGGTTCCTTGAATACCGGTAACGGATTCAGTGTGTCGGATTTGCAGGATGTCGCACCCCTGCCTGAACAGGACAAGTCATCCCTTCGGTCACAGCTCGTCCCTGCAATGATAGCTCTTTCGGATCCAGCAGATAAGAGCATCCGTGCTCAAATCGCAGAGTCTGTCGCTCTCATCGCGGAACTTGACTTCCCCGTAAAATGGGGCGATCTCATTGATGTGCGTCTCTCGTACTTCCGCACTCAAAGACCGCTGTTCGACTAAGGTGTGATGCAGCAACTCGTGACGTCTCTCTCTCCCACAGAGTACAACGTTAACATCGGTGTCCTCCAAACCGCACACTCCATATTCCGTCAATGGCGTTCCCAAGTACGCTCAGACGAGCTCTTTACGGAGATCAACCTTGTTCTCTCTCGCTTTATGACCCCATTTTTAAACCTATTTCGGCAATCTGCCACCTTACTTCTCTCCTCACCAGTGCCAGCTAGTCTCAATGCTGTGGCACAGGCGCAGGTATTATTGACCGAGATCTTCTATGATTTCACTTGCCAAGATCTGCCACCTGCTATTGAAGACTCACATAACGAATTCTTTGCACCGTCTACTGGGTGGTTTCAACGATTCATGACGTGGGATCCTTCCGAGTTGCGTAAAGATGTGCGTTAGCTGTCATACTCTTTCATAGTCGATCAGACTCCCATAACCTGCTCATTAGCCTGACGATCCGACCCCATCTCTTCCAGCACGTCTGAAAACCGTGATATTTGAGATAACAGAAGTCAGTAAAGTCTTTTGTGTTGTTTGGTGCTGCTCAGTTCTGACCGATGGTTGGTGGTAGCTATACATCAAACTCTACCCTGACCAACTTTCCAAGTCGCCAGCCATCGAGAACTTCGTCCAGAGTGTCTGGCAGCTGGTAGGATCTAATAAGCTCCCAGACGTCTCAGACGACAACGTCAGTTCTTTCATCCATCTTGATGGTCTCAGGCATGACTACTGAATTCGTATTTTTCGGATCTCTGGTCACCGACCCTCAGCTCGTCTCCCAGTCCCTCCGTTTCATCTCCACTGCCATCCGTTCTGGATACTACAAAGCCCTTTTCTCTTCCCATGACGTCATCTCTTCACTTGTCCAAGGTGTCGTCGTTCCCAATGTCGGCCTCCGTGATCATGAGATGGAGCAATTCGAAGATGATCCTCTCGAATTCATCCGTCTTGATCTTGCGCTTCCATCCGGATCAGGGGGTGCTGCGGAAGCCTCCACCAGGAGACAATCAGCAGCAGACGTCCTCCAGGCGCTCGTGGGGAGTGGATACCAGACGGAGGCGACGGAAATCGTCGGTGCTTGGATTAACACGGGGCTAGCCGAGTATAATTCGAACCCGGCTGAAAATTGGAAGGCGAAGGACAGTGCGGTTTATTTGTTAACGGCCATTGCGACGGAGGCATCGACGACGCAGGTGAGGGTGTTTTGCTTGCGTGAACATAAGGTCGTGTAGCTGATTTCCCATTCATCCTCTCTGGTGGGATGTAGCATGGCGTGACGTCGACTAATGCCCAAGTGGACGTCGTGAAATTCTTTTCAGAACATGTTTTCCAGGATTTGCAGGCCGCTCAGGGGAGCGTACATCCCATCCTACAAGTTGACGCTATCCGTTTCCTGTTGACGTTCCGCAACCAGGTGCGCGCGTGAATACCTACTTTGTAACAAAACAAGTGATCACTCATGCCTCGGTCGAACACAGTTGACGAAGGAACAGTTGCTCGCTGTGTTGCCCCTTCTTATCAAGCATCTGACTTCGGAGAACTACGTTGCCTACACCTATGCTGCCATCACCATCGATCGTATTTTGTCCATTAAAAGGGGGGCACAGTTGTTGTGAGTGCCCCTGTCAACTTTGAGCATGTAGCTGGTCTGACTTTTTTTTTTGTTGATGATACCAGATTCTCTCAAGCCGATGTTCACGACTTCGCGGCCGACTTGTTAAGTGCAGTTCTCACCAAAATAGAGGGAGCGGGTACACCCGAAAAAGTTGCCGAGAATGATCATCTCATGAAATGTACGCCATAGTTCTCGCTTCTTCCTGGTTGCATCCTTACGTGCGACGACGTGTGTGGATTCGTAGGTGCTATGAGAGTTATCGTTAGTGCTCGGCAGACATTGACGCCGGTCTACCAACAAGTCCTTCAGCGCCTTGTTAATATCCTCGGTATCATCTCCAAGAACCCAAGTAACCCTAACTTTGATCAGTATATTTTTGAGAGTATATCTGCGCTTCTGCGGTGAGTTCTGTACAAGAGTCTTCTCTTGGTGCCAGGTTACTGAAGGAACCCATGTCGGATAGATTCGTTGTTCATGGCACACCTTCGACGTTGCCGACCTTCGAACAGGCATTGTTTGGACCTTTCACATTCGTCCTCCAGCAGGATATCGATCGTGAGTTCCCTTTATCGTATCGCCCGCTTCTGCAACTCGCCTTCACATCACCGATCACCCAGAGTACATCCCCTATATCTTCCAAATTCTCGCACAGATGCTCGCCCTCCATACCACTGGCGTTCCCGCTGAATACCGCTCCCTCCTCCCTTTCCTGATGACCCCTGCCTGCTGGCAACAAAAGGGAAGTATCCCGGGGCTCGTGAAACTCCTCAAAGCTTTCCTAGCGCGAGACACCGCCGAGATGGTCAACACGGGACGGATCGCAACTGTCTTGGCCATTATTCAGCAACGGTTGATCCCATCAAAGGTCAATGATGTATGGGGCTTTGAGTTGTTGCAGGGCGTCGTGCAGTGTGTGCCTCCGTGAGCTTCAGCGGAAACTGGGTGTATCACACGCTGATTTGAGTATGGTATAGGGCACAACTGAAACAGTATATGCGCCCACTTGTTGTGACGTTGTTGACGAGGTTGCAGACCAGCAAAACTGATAAATACGTGTATCATTTCACCCACCTCCTTCTCTTTACGATTGCAATCGACGTACAAGGCCTTGGACCAGACTATATCATCTCCATTGTCGAGGATATCCAACCTCAGTGAGTAAACCAAGCCTTTTATCCAAATCACCTCATCTACCCTTGGATGTCGAGTACGATCATACTGATCAACTGATGGAAACAGGTTATGGTCGCAGATACTGGCAGGTTTCGTCGTCCCCCAGGTCCCGAAGCTACCGCACAAGGATCGGAAAGTGGCAGCTGTGGGATTGGCGAAGATGGTCACTGAGAGTTCATTCATGCTTTCGGAGCCTACTTCACAGAGCTGGTAAGCAACCACTTCTGTCCCCGCTCCCTCACCCACACATGCACTCTCACCCACACTCTCACCTTCATCTCTCTATTTTCCCCCTCTACCAAACAGGCCTGCAGTATTCACGTCCCTCGTTAAAGTCTTCAACGAGCCGCAATACCTCAAAACAACCTCCGAAGACGACACCTCAACAGGACTCACCGCGATCGATTACGAAGAACTGACCGCGGGATACCAAGCTGCATACTCGCGTCTCGCAGCATCGGAGAGTGCACCTGTGGACCCGGTGGCGTACGTGAAAGACCCGAGGGAGTTTTTGGGCAGGGCGTTGGGTAAGATGGACAAGCCGACGTTGCGGACTTTGGTGGGGAGGTGTGAGCAGGGCGTTGTCGGGCCGTTTTTGCAGGGATTTGTGGCGGAGAGGTACCTTGCTATCTAGGAAGTTGGCGGTGGGAGTGAGGTGGTTTACTGCATGGAAAGAGTGGTAGTAACAATGACTGGGATCGATCACATGTATCTTTCCATGAGATGGCGTCTTTTTATGCGCTATTGCTACTACGAAACATGGGGATCTGATGGCGTCCTATTGGGTCTGGTCACGTCCAACTATGTACAGCTTGGCGTGGCGAACGTTCATGACGCGAGCCAACGTCCATCTCAACCGACAATCCAAAATAATTCGCAGGATCGCATAGCTGTCTGAGGTCGTCCTTCCCCAACCCAGCTGAAGCCACGTTTTCGTGGGCGCATAACAGTTCAGATAGGGGCACATCCTCATCCACGCTTCTCCGGCAAAGATCATACACCAAGTCATGCACGACCTGGCGTCCCATACTCGGTGCAAGTCCCGCCACCACTGCCTCTGAAACAACTCCGCCTTTAGTCATCCCCAAGTTCCTTTCCATCGTGTCTGGGTGCACCTCTAAACCAGCGACAAGTCCTGTGCTTTAGCGCTGCACATGTCAACATGCATATCTCAGGCAATGCGGATCCATTCCACCTCTCAAGGTCCTGTCGAGCGTCCGTGGTCTGCTACCATCGC
The DNA here is from genome assembly GCA_000827395.1 of Paxillus rubicundulus Ve08.2h10. NCBI lineage: Eukaryota > Fungi > Basidiomycota > Agaricomycetes > Boletales > Paxillaceae > Paxillus > Paxillus rubicundulus. The sequence goes on along the minus strand of KN824961.1, from coordinate 33,093 downwards.
CTAGTACAGCGCGTGCGCATGCGATCGGACACTTGTCGCTATCGCTGATATGTACGCACACGATATGGGTGCGTTTTTGTGTCATGTTACTTCAGGAACGGAGAGCCCGAGGAGTTCTGCTAGCGCTGCCTGGTATGACGTTGTTTGTTGAAGGTTGCTCCGCGCCGCCAGCGAAGCTGTGAAGATGTTTTGGCATCGTCCCGAGGCACGCTGGGACCAGCTCAAGGATAGAGCGGAGCAGTGCTTGCTATTGTTTTTCTTTTTGTTTCTTATCATATAATCTATGTGCGCATGGAGTGCACCGTGTCAGTCAGGATCAAATTCAGAGTCTTCCTGGTGGCGGTGGTGACATCCCGAGTCACGGTGTATCGCAGAACGTCAGCTCTGAACGTTCAGTTCCAACTTGCTCCCTTGTTCTCACCTGCGTTGTCGCACCATAATGGGACCACCCTCCGCATCCTTGCTTTTTCGCATTTACATGACGCACGATCTGCTTGACGAGACCTAACACTGGATACCCGATTTTCCCCGTCTCTTTTCTGAGCTGTTCGAAATCGACGTTGTTGACGTCGCTGTAAAAAGTGTTTATTTGGGATGCGGCATTGTGGGGTATGATACCCAGATCCGCCTGTACTCGGGTAGTGCTCAGCACGCGTACGGTCTGACCAAATGGTAGAAATGTCCTGGGCGGAGAAGATGTTTTTGAACATGATCGAGGAGGTTATGGAAGACATTCTGTCACACACGGTGAGGGGGATATTCGTTGGTGTAGGGCTCCTGACTGAGGCGACTCCAGAGCTCGTGAGGCTGTCTGCACGCAATGCGGGAATGGTGATTATGATATCATGGAAGTCGCTCATTGAAGGTCAGTTAAACTATAGGCGTACTGGGTTGAAGATGGTCTCCCATAAGCGGGATAGCTGGGGGGGGGCACGATTACAAGTAGCACGGAGTTATTCGTGGCCATTCCAAATAGCCATTCGGATTCATGATTTGGTGTCTAGGTCCACCACTCTCGGGTCCTGAAGCTGGTATGCATCTTATTCATCCTCCTTCTGTCGATCCTGGGACTTGCTCCCCCTTGCCTTTGTCATGTTCCCTCGTGGCCTGGAACTGCATGTCGAAAAACAATCACCTTCGCAAGAACGGTTACCTGATATGGGCGCAGATTGTCCTCCCCCGTCACCGATAGGCTCCCAAAGCCATATCCCGCTCGACTTTTTGCACTTCACTCAACTCAGGTTCAGGAGTTCCGGGTTACATTGACATTTCATCCTGAGAGTACCGTCGATATCGAAGCTCAGCAACATGGTCCAGTGAAAGCTTCGCAGTCCCGGTCTCTGAGTTCTGCCGGTAATGTATTGACGTGACCTTTCCGCACAGTCGATCTTCATCACAACGATACTTGCCTTCCTCCCTTGCTCAACGACTCCAGTCGATTTTATCCGCATCCGCAGGGTGTACGAAATACGCGAGCGCCGTTCCGGACTGTACTCCGTGACAGCGCTTCTCATCGAAATTCTATGGAGCATACCGGCACCGTCTCTTTTATTCCTTTGCTGGTACTGGACGGTTGGGAACGAGACCTCCCGCATGGGCTCCACCTATTTCCTCTACGCTGTCGTGTTTCCGCTGTACTATACCACAATCGGGAAAGCCGTTGCGTCGATGGCTCATTCTGCGACCATCTCATCGTTCATATTCAGCAGTTTGTCCTCATTCGTGCTTGTATTGTAAGTTAACCTTTTTATTGGATGTGCCGTCCCCAAGTGACCTCGTGGCCCCAGCGGCGGTGTTCTGCAGCCCTTTTCTCGGCTGGGAACGGTGGCGCTGGATGTACTGAGTCTCCCTCCACGCACACTATTGAAGGGCTTCTGGGTCAAGGTGGATCAACGCACGTTCATCTTGTCCTAGGTTCTGGAGAGCCGACACGTTTCGTCACAGCTTTAGGCCGCCAGCCCATCAACTGTTCCTCTGCAGAGATAGTCACGGTTCGGCCGCCATCAGGCATGACGTGCGGGATCTACATGGGGTGCTACATGTCGTGCGCATGCGGTTACCTGACGAATCCCGACACGACCCTCCATGTCAGTTCTACCCATTCGAAACGACGGACCAAGTCTTGGTGCTGCGCTTCAACATTGAGTATAGTCACCACTGGCGGAACTTGTGCATCTTGCTTGGTGGTGTTGTGTTCAACGTGAGCGGAGTCCTCGTGGATTATGGGTTATAAAAAAAAGAAACGAAACGAAAAGCACTGACACGATGTGTTTGTACAGGTTTTCGCGATTTTCACGTTGACCTACCTGTTCCACATACGCACCGGCAATCCTCCGGAAGCCCTCAGGAAGCGGTTTCCTTGGTCAGGCAATGGAAATCTCTTTTATCACATGCAGGATTTTTTCCTCGACATTTTGGCCGATTTCGTGCAGTCGTAAAAACAGGTTTCTGTCGTGGAGCCACGGGAACGTATGTTGAATCATTGACGCGGGTCTGACTGGGCTCACATCATTCTATACGGCATGACCCAACGACCAGTAGTGAGTACATGAGATTGGGTACTATTGTGCCTATGTTAGTGCAAATGTATGGTACAATGCAAATCTACATTCCTGATCATTCGCATCCCTATAAAAATTATAGTAGGTCCATTGTACAGTGCCCATACAGTATCCAACCCAAAAAGATGGAAGTCAATTGAAGTTGCGTCCGCAGCGAGACGAAAACCCTTGTTTTGCAAAGGGATATGGATCCTCTAACCCCCAGATCCCAAAAATCGGGTTGATAAATCATGAATCTGACACCTGGAGGTCATGGGCTATAGTATACTGAGCTCATCCGGCAAGTACAGAGCCCAACAACTCACAGGATGAAGCTCTAAGAGGGTGTCCTAAGGTGTAAGTGATCTGAGCGTGACATAATTGAGCGAGAGGGTGACAAAATTCGATCTCTTCTTTGCTTAATGTAACTTGCTGCTTGTGTGACCCGTGCGTGACCAAATTTTGCATTACACTAGCAAAAGGCCTCTGGAACTCGGTACATACTTTTCTGAACATTGCACAAAGATAAAAATAGGGAGAAAGTTATAGGTGATGGGGATACATAGATAGTAAATGTCCCCTGCTGCCGGGACGCCCAGTTGTTGTTGTTGAGGCTGTGGAAATGATTAACTCGTTTTTTTTTGCACCAACTTGAAGGTAGGCACGATAGTAGGTGTCTGCATCGAAAGTGAGAAATCTCTCGTTCATGCCAGGTGAAGTCATAAATTTTCAAGCACGTCGTAGTGTCATTTGCTCCAGGACTCGCAGTTTGAAGAAAAATACAACCTTCACATCGCCCTGGGACACGGACGACCGCCCGATCGATCACAGGTTTCACAACACCACTAACACAAACACAGACGTGGAGCAATCATTGATGTTGCCGATCTGGCGTCGGGCGTCTATGACGTATAATCAAAATAGTCGGATGTCTCCGTCCAGCAGAGTCGGAGCAAGATGCCAACTCACACTACGTGGCTCTTTTTGAGATCTCCCCAGGTTCCGAGTGCCATGCACGTCTTATCAACAGGCATCTTGATGTGGTGCCACAACTTGTCGGCCCGGAGGTATTGTGGTTGAAGGGGTCTCGGGTACAGTAAATTGGCTTGGCCTTGGTGCTTTTTGACTGCCATTGCCATCACCCTGCAGAAGAGGGGAGCTGTTCTTTCCCACTCGATGGCGGCGAACGTGGGTTACCAACTTCGGGTGAATAAGAAGCCAAGCGCAAGCTATTGTCGTCTTTCACTGCGATCTCTATTTAGCAGCTTGGTGTACGCCCACGTGAGCGCACAGGAAGCCTCAAAAAGGTCTTTCCGAGGTTAGTACATAGCTGCCATCTTGAAAAGGCTGACAATTTCCCGGTTGTACACAGACGCGAATTTGTTGTCGGCCCTGAGCCAAAGAGACGGTCAGTTTCTGAGTTCTGCCTCCCCCGCCGCTGCTGTTGGCTATGGCGATGATAATTTCTCGATTCTACGAACATATCAGCAACACCTGCGGAACAAAAATACATAACAAATAATGCACCAGATAGTTACATAGCCGTCTATTCTCTCGAGGCAATCCATTGTCGATGCCGCTGCCAGCTACTTGCTTCCATTTGGACGAGGCCCTTCAGTCTCTCCATGTCGAAAGGTAATCGCTTGTCAGCCTGCAACGCGCCCACGACATACGATCTAGATGGACACAATAGTTGGACGTTCCGGTCAGCAGAGAGCAGGATAATAACTCACATTACAGTGCTCTCTTTGAGAGGCTCGACTCTCCCGCCAGTTCTGAGAGCTATACACATCTTGTCAACAGGCATCTTGTCGTGGTGCCACAGTTTGTATGCCCGGAGGTGTTGTGGCCGAGGGGGCTCTGGTATACAGTAATCAGGTAAGGCTTGAAACTTTTGATAAGACAAGGTATTGGCTCCGCCCTGCCCAAGGGGGGAGCTACCAGTATCCTTCTCTTTCAGTTTCGGCGAGCGCGGGTTAACTTTGCATGAATACGAAGCCAAGTCCAATTTATTGTCGCCCTTCGCTGCGATCTGTAGCAACTTCCTGTGCACCATGAGCGCACAGTGAGCATCATTGGCGGCGTCTGAGGTGTATGAAACAGAAGAAAGCAATGAGGCACGTATACGGATGGATTCAGACATTGCGAGATAGCTTACATTCAACCATCTGGGTATTGAGATCGGCCTCCCAGTTAGAAGTGCGTACTTTGCCCTTGAGAAGGGACCTTCCAAGGTACATAGCTACCATCTTCGAAAGGCTGACGATTTCCCGGTTGTACACAGCCGTGAATTTATTGTCAGCCCTTCTGGCGAGGGCACCAAGTTCCACTAGACCTTGTGCGCAAATTCCAAAGTCTCGGTAGAGCTTCTCCCCGTCGTCTGGAGAGCGACGCCGCGTTAGGAACATATTTAGTTGTTCAACGAACACACACTCAGAATGTTAGCCCCCGTTTTCAGGATGTGTGCAGACTCTATAACTTCCTGGAAAGCACATCGGAAAGGGCAGGGCATGGAAAGGGCGGATGTCTCACCGTCACTTTTTGGGGAAACCCTGTAGTGGCATATGTGTTGGTTGTCTATCAACAGTAGCACAATGCGAAAGGCGTACTTTTCATAGAGCTAACTTGGATCAGCAATATTGTGCGCAGATCGCAGAGTTGGACAAGCGCTGTCCGTCGCTCTTTGGCACCGGCTTGCCACATGACGCGCCATTCGAGGTCAAAACCCAGAGGCCTATGAAAATTAACACAGGTGCCTATGGCCTATACGAATCCGCCTCACCCTTTCAGGGTTTCTACAAGACTATTCGCCTCGTTTTCGCACTTGGTATACACTACTGCAGCAGCTGGATTTCTGTAGTCCATGAAGGAATAGACCGGAAGAGATAAGTCTCCTTCATTGCCAACTGAGGTAGTCTTCGAGGCTGAACTTGAAGATTCTTGCTTCTCCATGTGAGGTAGTCCTTTCGACTTGGTTGGTCGCCTTCTCTCGGGGCGTTGGTCACATCCGGAAGAATGGTCGATGCCTTGTGGTTCGGCCACGCTGAGAAACGAGTCAGCCCTTTCCGATTCCCTCTAACGTTGCATACTCACGACTGATACAAAACATCAATTGGTAGGACTTTCATTTGATGCACTTGCGTCTTCAGCTTAAGAGACGCGGCACGTGAGCTGCCAGCGGTGGTCGCAACCTCGATGGGTTGCGTTTCAATGGAAACATGACCATTCCTCTCAGAGAGTTCGAGCGGAGGTGGACGTGGAAATTCGGCAGGCATCGAAGTAGTCTTTCGCATCGTACCTTTTCCACTGGCAACCGTCGTGGCTCTTCGGCCGCATTCCGAGCTCCCGTGTTCCGCAAATTTCGTTTCTGGAGTAGCCCGTTTGGTTCCCGACACAACAACCTCTGTTGCGAAGGTCCTCGCGAAAAAAGGGTGAATTCTGTATGGGTAGAGCATGCAGTTGAGGAGGTGCTGGCGAAAGATGCTCATCGCAATACCTACACTTTGGAGTCTACCGTGTTACTTGTTGTCACCCTTTGTTTGACTGACTTTGGGAGCCTATGGGGCGCGGCGGCACAATTACCGTCCATGATTTCTATGGACCGGTCAGAACCCTCGTCGTCCGTGACTACCTTCATTTTGCGATAATGAGCACTTTTGTGAACATTGAACAAGTCGTGAAAGGATCGGCCGCATAAAACGCGAACCACTGTGAACTCAGACGCGTCTGTCACGTGCACCTACTGATGGAGTCATAACGTCAACGTTCATCAAACAGGAGAGTGTCGAGGGTCTAACACACACAATTGCAGTGATCAGACCGTTACTGTAGTCTGAGCTCCTCACCGTCACTGGCTGATACCCAGTAAGTTCCGCCACCTACACTATATAGTGCCATCAACGTCACTGACAACTGGAATGAGTGTCACTGTCAGTTATTGAATCACCCCATCGAGTCACTTTAGTTCGGGTCTGTCACGAAATTACCCAACCGCCAACTACTTGGCGAGTTATATAAGCAGGAGCTAACTTGACCTACAATATCCGAACGTCTCAGGACAACTTCCCCGGGCCACTGATATCCCGATATCTCTATTGTAATGGCACCATATAGAGATCACGACGTAACTGAACACCCCGGTCCAGCAGATCCTTCCCAGCTTGGTGTGCAGATTTCTGAACATACCCCCCTGCTTTCACGATTAAGTACATGTGTCGGAGAAGACGCCCAGTCGGTTTCGCTAGAAGAGCACGTCGGTTACGCGAAGATGTTTTGGGAGGAATGCTCCACCCTAACAAAATACTCGTTGCCTGTGATTGGGTCTGTCTGAATTAGTTTTAACTTTGCAGCGAAAACTACTCATTCTTGATATCATCCAGCACGAATCTTTTTGAGTACAGCATGATACTTACATCTGTTATCTCCATCGGGCATATTTCCACCGTTGCTTTAGCTGCAGCTACGATCAGTTCCATGACGGCCAGCGTGACTGGCTTTAGCATCATCCAAGGGCTAGCCAGTACATTAGATACGGTCCTACCGAGCGCATGGACCTCCGACAAGCCACAGCTAGTAGGGTTGTGGACACAGCGCATGTGTAGGTTATCTTGACTGAAACCGCTGAAATTGGCTCACCAGATGTGATTCGTTTAGTTGTTATCACTTCTGCATGTTTGGTTGTAAGCTCTTCCTCTTGGGGTTCGGCCTCGCACTGACTTCACGTTTTTCCTGCAGCCTATTCTCATCGTGTGGTTCAATTGCGAGTCGCTTCTGCTACATATCGGGCAAGATCCTGAAGTGGCGCAGCTTGCCTCTATCTTCTTGAGGTGGACATCGCTTGGATTACCAGCATACGCTGTCGAATGCATAGCTCGGTGCGGACTCTGTTCATTCAATATGCTTTTCTTACGACTTTCATTCGTCTCAGACGATACTTCCAATCCCAAGGTATGGGGACTCCGAGAATGGCCTGACCGTAAGTTGATCTGTGTGGCAAAAGGACTATTCGCGGTGCCTACTCGAATCATACTTGCTGTTTCACCCATCAATATCATCCTAAACTATCTCCTTGGTAAGGCAGCCCTGTCGTGCATGCGTTACATGAGCTGACCCACTTTCCAGTTTGGGGACCTGCTCCCTTGCGCCTTGGTTTCATAGGCGCACCGATCGCAACCGCAATCTCGTATAATCTCATAGCGATCTCATCTGTGCTGTATGGAGTGTGTTTTGTAGAAAGGACAGCCTGGCATCCGCTATCGTCTAAAGCTTTCACATCGCTCGGTTATCTCGGATTGCTAGGTCTGGGGAGTGCTGGTACGTCAATTTCTTCTCTACGAACATACACGGCCACCTGTTCCCCGTGTCCTGAGATGATTTTCAGGTCAAGTTGCCTCCGAGTGGTGGTCATGGGAGTTCATTGGATGTACGTGTTGTCCCTCGTGCGACGGCCGAAGTTGGTGCTCATCACAAGTCCTCCTAGTGGCCGCTAGTTTGTAAGCCTTGTAGTTAATAATGCCGAAATGCATACCAAGGTCTCTCTAGCCTTGGTCCCGTACCTTTGGCAACGCAGTCGATTCTTTTGTCCACCGTTGCAACATGCTTTCAAGGCCCTTACTCCCTGGGCATTGCAACTTCCGTACGGTTAGTCTCATGTGTCGATGTGTGTGTATGCATATCGACTCACCTTCCCATAGCATCGGGAACCTATTGGGCGAGATGAACCATAAACGTGCAGGGGTGGCCGCGAATGCTTCCATCGTGCTCGCAGTCACGTTTGCCGCACTCTTTAGGTAACGAGCAATTAGCGTCTTATTGGATATAAGCATCGTTAACTTCTCATATTCTTTCCATGGTTAGTGCCGTGGTGCTTGTATTCCGTCAGTCGTGGGGCTATCTTTTTAACAACGATCCTGGTACTACATCCTGACGTCTGTGGGAAGATACCTCACTCACTTCTGCGTGCAGAGGTTGTGGCCCTTGTATCATCTGTGCTACCTCTTGTGGCACTCGTAGTTTTCTTTGATTGTGCCAATGGTGTTACTAGTGGAATATTGAGAGCCCGGGGAAAGCAGGTACGAGACTTCGAATAGCCTCTCGAGTGTCATAACCCACGGAAATTTCGTTGTAGATGCTCGGCGCTATCCTCAACCTCAGGTACACGCCTTCTTTAATGACCGCCTATTTTTCTTAAATAACGCATCGCTTGCATTCTAGCGGATACTATGCGATTGGTCTTCCAGTGGGCTTTTTCTTGGCATTCAAGCAGGACATGGGTCTTGCTGGTCTGTGGTGGGGCATCAACGCCGCTACCTTGTATTCCTCTTGTGTAGGCGTGTATGTTTGTGTTCAAAGCGATTGGAAGAAGGAGGTAGAGAGGGCGATGGCTCGGCTGGCCATCGATAAGGCAAATCTAGGGCACGGGTTAGATGGAGAAGGCGCTGGACCGTACGATAGCGCCTTTCCAAATGACGAAGGTTCCCTGCGGACGTAAGGTGTAGTTTTCCCGCTCATCATTCTTGGCTCCTATAGATAAGAGCTATTTGAATAGGAAGCTACATACAATGCCACCGTAATGCAGCACGGCACTTTGCCCGTCCCCTCCATATGTGTGAGCGTGCTGCCAGTGGTGCTCAGGTATCGTTCCTTGATCTTCCGGCCCTGATCTGACAACTCCAAAGTGGTGTACTGATAAGATAGCGAAAAGAGCGCTAGGAAGGTCAAAATGCCGTTGGGCGAGACTTGTTGGCTCATCTGGCACCACCGTACTCAACGCCGTTTCAAATCTCGCTCCATCTCCCAAGAGCCATACGGGGATGACCCACCATTTGTTCACTGTCCTTGTTCGTGATCAAGTTACTTGATGCAGTTCTGTAACCGGCACCAGAAGCAAGCGGTCGAATCCAATATTACGTTCTTTCAGAAAGGTTTGTCTTCGTCATGTCGCTCCAAGCAGTCCTGGTTTCCCTTAAAACCCATCCAGTCCTCTCTGCTTGCACTACTTGCGAAGTGGTTTCTTTCCGATGGCACCTTTCTCTGGAACGCCCGCATCTCTCCCTCAAGACTATGCCCTCGTCGCCCACTTTGCTGGCGATCTCGAGAACCGTCGTCACATAGATGAAGCTCTCCCCGATAATTCAGAAGACGAACGGTTGTCGCCCACTCCATCTGTTTCGTCAATGACAAAAGACTTCCTCACATCTTCTACTCTAGAGTCTGCAAAGTTTGATTCTGTGGACTCCGGGTTGCAAGCACTGGCCTCTGAAACAACACCATTACTTGGTCTTCGCATCGAAGAAAATGTCGACGCCACCTCCTGCGGCAGCAACGAGCTCATGTCGATGTTCTGGGAAGAAGTCAAGATACTGATCAAGTATTCTCTGCCTGTGTTTGGGTTGGTGTGTTCTTTGTTTCTCGTCTTCAAATCCTACTCAACGCGAGCAGCACGCACGTCTTTGAACACAGCATCATCATGTCGTCAGTGATATCTATTGGGCATATATCTACTGTCGCCCTCGCTGCTGCTACGATCGGCTTCATGACGGCCAATGTTACTGGTCTCAGTGTCATCCAAGGTATGGCCAGTGCTTTGGACACTGTTCTTCCGAGTGCATGGACCTCCGATCAACCTCAACTGGTTGGCCTGTGGACTCAGCGCATGAGTATGTGGACAGTCTCGTTGAAACAGACACTTGCTCATTACTCCACGCAGCTGTACTCCAACTTCTTGTGTTGATCGTGAGTTTCCTTTTTGTTTTCCGGTCCGAGGGCATCACAGTTAACGTAATCGCGTTCAGCCAATCTCCTCCATTTGGCTCAATGCCGAGAGTCTGCTTCTGTTGCTGAGGCAAGACCCAGGGGTTGCAAAATTTGCGGGCGTCTATCTGAAGTGGGCGTCATTGAGTCTGCCAGCCTATTCTTTCAATTGCATATCAAGGTAAAGTTCATCTCTTTTGACGTATAGTCGTGTTAACGATGGGTATTTAGACGGTACTTCCAGTCGCAGGGTACTTGTTAGGACTTCACTGATCAATACGAGCACGCTAACCCTTGTCTTGAAGGCTTATTCGCTGTGCCTGCACGCACCATAGTCTTTGTCGCTCCTATAAACATGATCTTGAATTATCTGCTTGGTGAGCTATTTCCCACCTTCATCTCGTGCAATGAAAGCTTCATGTAGGCTTTCAGTCTGGGGACCGGATTCCGTTCGGCTTGGCTTTATTGGAGCTCCGATTGCGACTTCAATCTCTTACAATCTTATCTCCATCGCATCGGTTATCTATGGTCTTTTCTTCGTCGAAAAGACCGCTTGGCATCCTATCTCAACGCGATGTTTCACATCACTGGGTGTATTGGCGAAACTGAGCGTGGGTAGCGTCGGTACGCATTTACGGTTCTGTTTCCTGTGGTACTTGATGTACTCAGCTCCACGATACAGGTCAAGTCGCATCAGAGTGGTGGTCCTGGGAGCTTGTCGGTCGTGCGTCACATTCTGTATCGTTGTCCAACGGGCTCACAGAAATTTCCCATAGTCGCCGCCAGCTTGTAAGTTCTCCGACTGAAGAAAATGCCCGTGATTGAATGACGTCTTCAGCCTTGGGCCCGTATCTCTGGCGACGCAATCCGTTCTGCTCTCCACGAATTCTTGTACTTATCAAGCGCCGTTCGCTCTGGGAATTGCAACTTCCGTCCGGTTAGTGATGTCAAGTTTTTGTGCGACCTGGACCCATGCTCAGTCTTCCGAAGCATTGGCAATCTCCTCGGGGAAAAGAATGCAAAACGTGCAGGAGTAGCCGCGAATGCTTCTATTTTGCTGTCCATAGCTCTCGCACTATTCTTGAGGTTCGGATCGAATTTAATGACCAGTTTTCTTCTGCAGCTGACTTCTTTCAAAGCGGCATACTCTTAACCTTCCGGAAAACATGGGGATATATGTTTAACAGTGACCCAGGTATACGTTCTATGGCTCTTTCCGATGGGAACCAGAGGGGCTAATGTATGTGTACTCGTTATAGAGATTGTGGCACTTGTAGCTGCCGTTCTGCCCTTGGTCGCACTCGTGCAGGTGTGCGATGATAGTGGCGCAGTCATCTCAGGAATACTGCGGGCACGAGGCAAACAGGTATGTGTCACGTTGCTCCTCGCGCTACCATGACAGGGCATTCACCAAGCCTAGACCTTAGGTGCAATGATCAATCTAAGGTAGGCCCAAGTTTTACGTAGCTGGGTGTTCTGAGGGGATCATGGACTGATATGACTCTCGACAGCGCGTACTATTGCCTTGGGTTCCCCATCGGGCTTTGGTTAGCTTTCGAGCAAGACCTACGTCTGTATGGCTTATGGTGGGGCCTCAACATCGCGATTCTGTGGCAAGCCTCGATCAGCAGCTATCTGTGCATAACGACGGACTGGCAGAAAGAGGTGGATAAAGTTATTGCTCGCTTGGCTGTAGACAAAGCCTGCCAGCACCAATGGGCAGATGAAGAGCATGCTCACTAACGAAGCAAACGCTTATGATGGACCCACGAAATGATGCACGATAGCTTATGACCCCCAACAAGGGAATCATCACTGATGAGAACATTGATTCGTCACGAACCTCACCTTACTTATTTCAATGGAACGTTCACGTAGAACATTCGTCAGGCCTTCAGGGTTGGACAGACGTGCCCCATCAGGAATCCAAAATGCGAAAAAGGCTCATAAATGTATGAAAATTGACCCACTTTGGGTATGGTACAGGTACATGGCCCGCTAAGCCTCGCTTTAGAGTCGCTCGAGGCTTGTTCAGCCAATGGGAGACTTGCAAAGTGCAGTGCAACAGCACTCGACCACCTTGCAGATGCATGCCCCGTATTTGATCGGTGAGTTAGCGGACCTCCACATGCCGCTTGTGCATTTCAAATGAATGTAGTAAATTCTACAAATAATTATCAAGAGAAGACCCCTCTGTGCTTTCAAATCGGGGTGACGTGAATCTCGTGTTCCCGAGACCGCCGGTGGAAGGAAGGGGGAGGCCAGCATCAGCAGCCTTGGGCGCTCCTGTATTCACCCCCTTGTACTTCATTACATACTACGGGGATTTTCGTCATGCGACTCCGAAAGTTCGCGAACAACTTTATCCATTTACGTCGACATATTTTAAATAACGTTTCATATGTCTGCGAGGCTGGCAGTGCGGCCCGGCCTGCAGAGCATACGTTATCCACCGCCCGTGAGACAGTCTATCCACAACGATTTCTGTTGCACAAAAAAATACCCACAGTATCCATGAATGGTTTGCATTTTTAGATCGATCTAACCACCCAACTTCGCACGAATCGACCACCATCTTCGGGCTCATACCCACAATTCCATAGAAAACAATGATGTACCCTGCTGGGCACTACCAAGGGCCTTTGATAGTGCTCTCTGATTTTTCTGAGCTGATCTCTCGAAGACTTCCTGTGCTACCAGCGATGCATTGTAGATAGGACAAATTTGATAATCCCAGATTAGGGTTTATCGTTGGTGCGTTTTGGGCAAAAACCACCCAACTGAAAGATCTCTACGACGGCCTGTGGATGTTGTAAATTAATCCTTGATTGTGTGTACCAGCGATATTTGGTGACTGATGATCGATCACTTACCAAAACGGCGACATCTGGCCGAGTCGGCGGAAGCGGGTGGTATCGGTCCACGAACGTTCGGCTTCTCTCAACTGCTTCTGAAATCACCGCGTCTTCTTCGTCACAGCATCGGTCCCATCGGTGTTGCCATCATACATTGCAAAATCCTGAATACGGCTGAGCGGGCCACGCGCCCGGTCCCGCTGGCAGCCAAGTCCCTGGTTGTCTGTATCAACGGCCCCGCCGATTCCTTGGATTTGAAGGGGTCTTAGGCCATAGAAATGAGGAAATAGCTCTGGCGGTGTTTCCTTGCGCAGAAATCAGTGACATCGATCAGGGGTTCGCCAACCAGCATGCACAGCCCTTTCCAGAGATAGCTTGGGTGTCCATTGGCAACACACTGGCCATCCCGCAGCAATGCCAAATCATCGACGCACTCTGGTCATTCAAGCTTCTCTCAGCGATTTCCGACGTGGTGTTCCCTGGTTTCCAGGTTTTTCCGGTGTCGGACCGACTGGCATGGCGACAATATTTGCTCCCGGAAGTACATACAGTACACTATCTCATAGTGCATAACATCATAGTGCATATTATCTCATGGTCCATGGCCAGTGAAAGGTCAAAATGCCCTCTACCACTGGAAATGCTATCTCGTAGTGCATAAATCTCATAATGCATGGCTAAAATTGGGAACCAAGACTATGCATTATGAGATAGTGTACTGTACATAGGCTAAAGTCTATGTGAGACATCTCTGCTGTAAGCCCTGCACGTGGCCTAGGTAATGGCAGGGTCAGCGGCTACTGTAACTGTGTACCAGCCCAGTGGAGTTAACCTGTTGCGTCGTATCGCTGGACCTCTCCTTGCGTTGCGCCGATGATGACCGTGATGACGATCAATTGAACATCAGTGGGCGAAGGACGGAAAATCCGCTCCCAAGCTTCTCAACAATTATCACTTATCACATGCCCCCCTTCTCTATCGGGTGCAAGCCGTATCACTCATCCGTCTGAAGAGATGTAGTCATAATACAACGTGGTGTGGGCTAGTGTAGGGTATGCATACAGATTACATGCGAGTGCTAGTGCTGTGGATACAGTCGGTGTCTATGGTGGTATCGGAGAAACGCTATGCGCAGCATGCGTTCTAAAGCTTAGAGATTGTCGGTTGCATTTTGTTCAGATAAGCTGACGCGACGACGCTGCCTGTTTGCTTGTTGATGACCTGAGTTCACGGTTATAAGCGTCCGGAAACATCGACAGCGCCTTGCGTTACTTACTTCACATCGAGCGCTCATAATACGGCCGCCCATCGCGATCGAAGTGCTGATAATTTGAAGAGATGTGCCTCTGTACCAGCGAATGTGAGTTCGATGATTCTGCCCTGTGTGAACAATCACTCACGCAGGGGCAGGCGAGTGAAATAGTACGTTCATGGCTTGAGTCACACCGACGCCATTGACGTTCTGAATCAGACCCAAGGCAACGAGCGGTGTACTGCAACAGTTGTCAATCAAGAATGCTATGCATCCACCATGGAGCATTCCTGCCCCATTGAGCATGCCTAGGGTCGTACTTGTTAGACGACGCTCCTGACCAGATATAAATGAACGCCTACTTTTGTTCACGACCACTTCGGCTGTCGTGATGGCCTCCATTCGGCCGTGTTTTTCTTTGCTCTCGTAGGCGCTAATGTCAACGAACTTGACAGCTTTGGCAACCGAGTGACCAAAGCACTGTTCGTCACCAGCACCGTACGTGATGAACGTATTCAAAATGAGCTGCTTGACGCGGGGGGACACGTTACCCTGTATCTGTGATGCGTCTCCACAGTCGGACAACGATGCTGGGTCAACCCAAGTTTTTCGTGGTGAGGGGAACGGCTTTGGACTGCCATCGTAGATCACCCTTGCTGAGGATGTGGATGAGGAAGACGGCTTGCGAGTAGGATAGGATTCATAAGTGGAAGAGCTGGCAGCGCTCGCGTAGACGGGAGAGGCTCTTGAAGGCATGATGACCTAGTATCGGATGTGGATGAGGGACATCTTGGCAAACCACACCCCAGATATTTATCCCAAAACCCAGGAGCATGAAATGAAATGAGCTGAAATGAACCGCTTGTGTAAAATTAAGGTGGATTTATCCGTGGCAGCTCCCGCTTTGGTTCTTGACACAGGTAGGACATGTACAGTCTGCTTCCCTGACCAAATTTGAATGGATTCCAAGTGTGGAAAGTGGTCGCCTCATGATCGATAGGGTGAAATCCAAGGGCCAATCAATCGCCACAGTGCACTTCCTTGCCACGTCGACGCACACCAGTATTTGTACCATGAGCCTGCAGGCGGATCTACACCAGAGCAACGGCCCGCAAATAAGTTTCAACAACACGTTGTCAGTCAGCCAGCTCACCACTCACCAGCGCACGCTGAGTAGTAGAATCACGAATTCGATAGAGCCCACTAGTAAGAATCTAAGGCGAGGTCTGTGTGTTAATACTTTCGTCTCACCCGAGTTCCAACGACTCCGCCAAAGCCTAGGCGCAACTCTTAATTTTGCCACGGTTATCGGGGTTTTGCCGTGATGAAGTTCCCAAGGCACTGTACCTAAACCGCAGATGGAAAAAAACTAGCAGCAGTTCTCACGCAAGTAGGTTCCCCAACACAAGCAATCATTAACTAGTCGACTATTGGCATGCACAACTGCTGAAGCACCGAAGGACCCGAGTCGCGTCAGCACTCATAGTTCGCCTGGAAGCAACAAGCGTGGCCGTGAGGACGTTGCGAGTACATGGCTACCTTCGCAATGTACAGTCGTCCGTCAGCCGATCAAGTCAGCTGCGAAGATGTCGTGTGGAAGCGATGGGTGATCCGATTACCACTTAGAAGCTGCTTTCAAGTTAAACATGTGCTTGAACTCGAGAACCTTTGGGAACGTCCCAGGCCGCGAACACCAATGCTTGATTGCAAGGTTCGAGACATGCATTCTGGAAGCAACGTAATACCACTCACGGCGAACTCACGCGGGGTTGACGCGGAACCTAGATATGCATACGGCGGGTCAGATAACAAACTGATCCGGTCCGATTCTTGCGGTGTACAAACCTTGTAAGCAACGCCAAATGTTACTTTATTGTTGGACTGTAGTTGACAGGATTCGCCAGGTCGTGGACATTGCACCGAAGCAGTCTCATCGCCTAGAAAATGCAAGGCAATCACCAACAAGCACAAGAGCCTTTTTGACACCCAAAATTCGAGGTTTAAATAGATGGCAAGTCACACGAATTGACTATGATGCCATCCTTGCATCAAAAACTTTATGAATGTAAAACAAATCTTCACACCTCATTGCGTGCATGCATGCAACCTCATTTCGGCGTTGTCAGGTAGTTGGGCGTCTGTTTCATGTTCACCATCCGAGGCTTGCGAAAAGTACCCGAATCATTGGATTCATCACAGTCTTCACAGAAAAGAAAGGTTGTATGATCCTGTCAATGGCATTTTGCTAACAGGTTATTGTAGGTTAATTTGTTCCTAATTACAGTTATCTATGGGTGATTGAAACACTATCACTAATTGAAACAGTTTGTTAATACAATACAGCAACTTCACTTCTTCCACACAAGAAAACATGTATAGTATCTATATGTGGTCTACTCAACGCTGCATAAATTTCAAGTGAATCCAAACTTTGGATGGATTAGCACTTCTTCATGGAATGAAGCACTAATTTCAGACTTATGGGAAATTTTATAAGCACATCACAACTGCAACTCCACAACAAATGATAATATACCAGGTTGGACACCAAGGGTATTTGGTTCAGCTCTCCAATTTTTTTGGCCTCACCTGTCACTGTGGAAATGACTACAGTGGCTCAAACAACTGTTCCAGTGTTTGCATGTTTTTCACTAGAGTCAATAACCCTGGATAACCCCTAGCCCTAACCCTAACATATAAGTGTATGAAATAAAGTACATACCTGTGGCTTTCTATTGGTACAAGGGGTAAAAGGACTTGGTTAGGAGCTGATGAAATGGCGGCCATGTCAAAATGACAACTCATTGGGACAGTTGTACAGGATCAGGTATTTAGTACATTGTAGCCTATCTCTGGAAAGAAGTGTGGAATTGTTCTGACCAATGTCCTGCTCATTCCAGAGCTCTGGATTTCCCTCATCTCTGTAAACCACCTTTCAACCACTGGACTCTCTACCATTTTCCCAGCCAATTCCAGTGCATGCTATGTCTGAAAGGGAAGAACTCTGGTTCTCACTGGAACTCATTGACAGGGGCTATATCATGCAAATGTCATTCTGGAATCCCTGAAGGAAGAAGCAGTACATGCTGCAGTGGACATAAACTGACAAAAACTATAAGAAGGCAGTGAATAGATATGGAATAAACTCACCTCAGCTGCTGCCTGAGAGGGGCAAAGAATCACTGAGGAATCCAAAGTAAGAAGTAAGTATATATATGTGTGTAGTGGAGTAGATAGAAAAGCATTGCCAATGGTAACAGGGGACTAGAAACAGGAATATGAAAGGAGATTGGGTTAAGCAATACAAGATAATGATGGAGTGCCCCTGGAGGCTTGGGAGTAATGATAAGAAGAGTATGATGAAGTAGGATAACAGTCTGTGCAAGTTCTGGATAGATTCCAAGCAACTCCAGACAGATTCCAAGTGGACGCTGAGACTCCAAGTGGTTCTGCTTGGCAGCAGAGCAGAGTTACAATCTCTGTGTTTCTGGACTTTCCAGAGTTGGTGTTCTAGTTCTGGAGTTCACCGTACTTTGTTAGATATGTGCTGGACTATGCAGGTGGGTCTTTTGGAGAGGTTCTTATGTATCTACTTGTTGCCTAATCATAACTTTGTAGAAACCTGTGGAAAGGTCAAATCCTGTAGTATACCTGTTAAGATCCAGTTCCTCCAGACTGTCCAGAGATGTCAGAGATCAGCAGCAGATGTTGGCTTCAACTTATGTGTTGTGCCCTTGCCTGAGCTCTGTCTGGTATTTGTCAGAGGGGCAGAGTAATGGCAGAGCAGAGTAGTCAGAGGTTGGAGGGTTGGAGTGACAACAAGAAGACTAGCTTCAAGTGTTGAATGGAGAACTTATGTGGACAGGGCAAGAGGAGTGATTAAAGTCAATATTTGAACTGCAGAATACAGAATGCAAGGAGGGTTTATATACTATGGTGATGGGTAAAAATGGAGGGTACCAGAGTGGAACAGAATGTGAGTCAAAGTGAGTCAGAATGGAATGAATTGGAAGGTGGAGTTATCAGATATGTCAAATGTCTGTCAAAGTATGAAGGATGATGAACAAGGTACAGAATCAGAAGTATTAGAGATAAGTGGAAAAGTGGACTTGGTGATAAGCAGAAAGGCAGACTTGCATATAGGCAGAAATGTGGAGTTGGTCCAGAGAAGGCTCCAGAGGAGCAGAGTTGACTTGCATAACATGGTATATGACAATATCTCAATAAGTAGTCACTAAGGTAGACTACAGTATGACACCTCTAAGGTAAGTGCATGATTAACTAATATATATGTGTATTTTTGTATTGGGACTGTGCTTGCCACCATCCATCATGCCCACATGGCCTCTTGGGGTTTCATGGTTGCCTCAGTGTCTATCGGGTTGTTGTCTGGTGGCTGCATCCCATCAGCCTTGATATACTGGGCTCGTTGCCCTATTCCTCTCCCCCTCAAGCCCTACACTCAGGGCTCAATATGCCAGCTCAGCCATCTCTGCTTCTCCCCCTTGAGCCATATGCTTGGGGGTTGGCTTCCTGGTGAATCTGTGCCACCACCTGGGTCATCCATAGCACCTGCACATCTTTGTGCAATGTCCAGGGGTTTTGTGGGTTTGGCTGGTGGCTGGTGCATCTTGTTGCCTGCCTCTGTACTTTGGCCTGGTCCAGCATCATCACTCAGCTCCTGACCTCCTAGCTCCCCCTTGAGTGACATGCTTTGGGGTTTTTCCTTCATGCTGATTACTGTCTCATGTGGCATGTTCTGTGGCTTATGCATTGCACCCACTGACTCTGGTGGCTTGATGCTTTTTGCATTCATGGTCACAGCATCAGCAGCTACCTTGCCTGCTGACTGGTTTTCTGGATGGAGTTTTGGCCTATCACCATTACTCAACTTCATGTGATCTTGCTCCCCCTTGAGCAACATGCTCTGAGGGGCTACATCATTGTTTGGGCTGCTCACAGGGTTGACAAGGCTTATGCTATTGATGCACTGGTCCATGGTGTCATCCACTTGCTGTGCCAACTCCCTGGTCAATGGGATCTTTGGTGTTTCCCTTCATGCTGTGGCCTGATCTCTCACATGAATCACCTGGTGTGCCTGCTGGCTCTCATAGCCCAGCACTGGTTGCATTTGGGTTTGCAGTGTCAGCAGCTGCACCACTGACTGTTTGTGGGGTAGTGTTGAGGGTATGCAGTGTGGTGTATGTGCAGTAGATTTCTAGGTCCTTACAGTCACTACCTCAACTGCTTGGCATGACTGCAAAGCTTACACTGCATACATTTTGGTCCACAGTGCCTTCATGGTCTCATCACTGCATCTGTGCTTTTGCCAGTCCTCCCAGCTTCCACTTTTCCCCTCTACCTTTCAACTCTCCTCCCTCTACCTTTTTCTAGCCCTTTGTTTCCCATTCACATTGACTGTACATCTCACTTCTCTGTATATGGTTGTTCCATCTACCTGACCTGTTGCTGGTGTCATCATCACAGACATCACTGCATGTCTCAAGTGAGTATGCTGCCTCCCATGTAGTCCTGGTGCTTTGAATGTCATGTAGTTGCCCTGTAGTAGATGTAGATGTCTCAAATAAAATTATGAGGGTCTTGAAGCATTCATAAGCTGTTTCGAGGTGGCAAATTCAGACAGATAGGAATGGATGAACAGTTACAACAATTGTACATTTGGCGAGGCTATTTTGTGCCCACCAAACTTCTGAGTCATGTTCTTGCATTTTGGTGCCAGTGAGATACCTAGTGAGTCTGTGTCCTGTCAACATTTCTTCAAGTCTCTCACACCATATTGACCAATTGTGGTTGTCTGCAGTGAGTTATGGAATTCCTCAGCCATTGGGAATTTTGGGTTGAGTGTACTGGGTTACTGACAGGGTTTAGGGCTCATAACCTGTAGAAACCTGTAGAAAGGTTAAATCCTATAGTATACCTCAGTAAGTAGTCACCAAGGTAGACTACAGTATGACCCCTCTAAGGTAAGTGCATGATTACCTAATACATGTGTACGTTGGTATTCCTACAAACTTGACTGCCTTTGAACTGTACACAGAATTTTCAAACAGCAAATGTGCTTTCACATTACCCAGACTCTCACAAGAAACATAGGTAAATGTAACATTTGAATAATATACCATTTTAGGGTGGGAATAGTACAACATGCAACACTGACAACACTACTATATATGGATGGGATTATAAAACTATAACCTGCTGTTACAGGCACAGCTCACTCTATAGCAATGTGTGCTACACCTGGGAAAAAAGGCTTTTGGGACAGACTTAGCTAGGACAAATTTGGTAGTCCCAAATTAGGGTTTCCTAATGTGTGTAGTCTTGAAAGTGAACTCGTCACTGTTTGCAATGCTGAGCTCGCATATCATCATCTTTTTCTCCAAAGAAATATGGAGCAGATAGCATAGAAGGTGTTATTTATAGGAAGAGATTACAATTAGATTTTATTGTGATGTTGTAGAGATATAGGTAGTCTTCTGGTTTAGTGTTTCAATTGCCCGTAGAGAACTGTAAATTATAATTATTAACTAATTAATTAATTTAACCTCGACTCGAACGCGCGTCCCCTGACATCGACGCGTACCGTACTCGCATTCTGCCATCACCACTTCTCAAGCAACCACAACAACATGGAGACATCTTTTGCATTGACTGGGAAAGGATATGTGATTATCGCAGCAGACACTACCGCTGCACGATCCATCGTTAAAATGAAAGTAGATGAAGACAAAATCAAGGAACTGAGCTCTCACTTGCTTATGTCTTACTCTGGAGAGCCAGGTCTGTTCGCCTGACATTCGTCTCTGATTGAAGAGTTGACCACTGCTGCATTAGGCGATACTATCCAATTCGCGGAATACGTCGAACGTAATATTCGCCTATACCAAATCCGCAATCTATATCCCCTTCGTCCTGCTGCTGCTGCTGCATGGATACGTCGTTCGCTTGCGGAGTCTCTCAGGTCGCGTCATCCATACTCCGTGAACTTGCTGCTCGGTGGATATGATATTGCCGACCACAAACCGAACCTGTACTGGATAGATTACTTGGGAACAGTGGTGGAGTTACCATTCGCTGCTCATGGGTATGGGAGTTACTTCGCGTTGAGTCTGTTGGATAGGTATGTACTATATTCGAAACCCACGGCACCCGCAATCATCCTGCGTTCGACGAGTTCCGCTATCGAAAGATTGAAGAATTGACGCGCAATCTTTCCGTCTAGGTACCACAACCCCGAGGCATCACTCGAAGAAGGATTGGCTACTCTAAAGCGGTGCATTGAGGAAGTCGCGAAGCGGTTGATAGTCAGTCCAGACAGGTTCAAGGTCAAAGTCGTCGACAAAGATGGTACTCGGGAGGTTGAACTTTGAAGTGTCCCTATCGTCCATGTATCTCACCGAGTCAACTCGACCCATGATGCACTCATTCGTATTCCTCAGTGAATCCAGACCTAATACAGGATGTGGGTTCCTTCGATACGATCACCACCCATGATCCTCTCCGTTTTCTTCTCGCAAGTAACAACCCTTTTAATACGTGCAATAACGGCACCCTGCTCGTCCGTGTGACACAATGTCTTAGCAGCTTTTTCCACATCAGACCTTCGCAACCTTGGGCCCCATATACTCTCTGAATAAGCATCTACGAGCAGAACCTGCCACAGGTTTGACATCCTTCCCTGATAGAACATCCCTGCAATCGCTTGCGGGTGCAAAAACGTCGCCTGGCCGATGTACAACGTCCGCAGGCTGGGAATATCTGCTATCAGAGGGGGAAATGGACCCTCACGGACAGAGTTTGTCGCAAAGCTGATACTGGACACCTTCACCTCCTTGATATTGTTCCAAGATGTGATATGCTTGAAGAGGCAAGCAGCTACCGGGGGGATGATCTTCCTTGTCCCGGATCGAACCCAGCGATACACTTATGATTTGGATCTGCATCATGAGGATACTTTACTCACAGCGGTGGAGAAGTGGTGGTCAGGATCTGGTCCTGTCCACTCAAACGCATCTGGGCTTTCACAAGCCACATGTCAATATGGGCTTGACACTTGACCAAATATCAATATCTTGCATCTCACCTGATAGTGCACAGTCCTTCTGCAAGAAGCTCTACCACCGTGTCTCTCGCATAGGAGTGCATTCGTAAACTTATGCGCTTCATCCGGACATCCCCACCTTCCCGAGTACGTGTCAGTACTTCATCAGCGAGCCATTTGCATTTCATGAAGGTGTCATGGAGGTATTGGAAGACGTAGAAATCTTCCTTTCCTGTGAGATCGACTGTAATCGAACGTGGTACGACGAGGGGGGTCTCGCGTATTCTCGTCATTGCGAATAACTGCAGTTGCTTCGGCGCTGTGAACCTAAGGTGGGTGTACAGACACTCTGTCCCCACGTCATGGAACAGCTGGCAGACTCTGAGGATATCACTTGGAATGGCTACATCGGCGACGGCTCTCTGGAGTATAAGGCTCAGTATTTCGATGGGCAGGCTGGTGAACGACATGGAGGCGTGATAGTGACTTGACGGTACTGGCCTCACAGGAAAGTCGGCAACCGGATGCCAACCTAGTGCTCTGCACTTGCTCTGCACATCCAGCTTCCATCCCTGACAACGTTTCTGTCCCCTCGTGTGTTCATAAATCACTGGGGGTTTAAATGCAATGAAAAACGAGTCGTCGTACGTCTCCAGGGCCCAACTATGTCTTCTTGCATTAACTGCAGGGACAAACACGCCTAGGACACGCCTCAGTTGTACCAGTACAGATAGAGGTTATCGTGAAGAAGCTACACTGGTTGTAGCTAGGCCAAGTACGATGCAACTCGATGGAATAATTCGGGGGGTATGTCACGGACGATACGGCGAGACGAACCATGTAATCAATGTACGATTGATATTCTCTGGGAAGCATTGATTATCGACTGCCAACACGTTATCGTCCGTACGCATCCGCCGTTCCTCCAAGCCACGTTTGCTCCTTGCGTTCGATACGACGGGGATATGATTATCATCCCACCTACCACATGTAATCTCGATGTTCCTCCGATTCAACCCGGAGGGCTCACCAGAAGAGAGGCTGTATATCGAGACTGCACAAGATTCACGGACTTCTTGTGACGAATCGCGACCCTTGAACATCGAATCCAAGGCCCTTCCAAACTCAGCGCCTCCCTTAAGGTGCGTATCACCATCGGGAGGCACTGTCGAGGCACCGTAATGGATAGGGTGGGGTCTCTGACTAACAGCCGCGAAGAGAAATATCGAGCTCGCGAATTGGTGAACCGTCTCACAGCGGACGCCAGTGGTATCTCTCTAGAGCGATGGTGGATATCATTTAATTGTTGCTAACCGCGTCGAGAGGAGGCTGTGGGTCCGCCTGTTGTGTATCGATATGTATCTTTACTAGCTCTTGCTGCGCCAAAATAACAGGATTCCCACCTCCTGCCCTCGAATCGTTGTCGAGAGCACCGCACCATAGGCACCGTGCGAGCTGTTGTCACGAAGGTGCGTGTCTTCTACTTCCCTCGGTTTGTGGCACAACTTTTCAAATCAACAAGCTGTGACTAGGATCTAAGTGTAGTGTGCACCAACCTCGGGGTGCAGGTGAACTACGCTTCGTAGTTGCCAGCAGCGGATCGTGCATACAGTGTTTTGGGTCAGGTGTCACTGTGTGAAGCATTACTCCCAATCCAAGGTACTAACTTCCGAGCAATTGAGCACCCTTCAGTGCCTTCTTCGACCAAGACATTTCGACAAATGCACGCACCCGTGGTACTTTGTTTCCTGCTGTCCGACATCCAAACAGCTGACGATTCCTGTGCAAGCCCCCAAACACTCAGTCAAGCAACTCTAACAACAGTCCCGGCACAGTCGAGGTTTCTTGCCTCAAACTCACGCCCTTGTGTCCCTTTGGTCAGTGGGCGGAACTTCGAATCACTGCGCAGGGTATACTATAACTTAACTGAGTGTGCTCGCTTAATATGGGGCAAGTATTAGAAGTAATACGTTCAGAAAGTGTCTACCTAATCGCTGTCTATTACAATCTGTTCCGATCATGAGCGTCGTGTTGAAGTCCCAGAGTATGTCACTCACAGTATTAGCCAATTTCCCCTTGGCCCGCGTCGCAGCCGCCTTAGTTGACGTCCGCCCAGATGGAGCAAAACTCAACGTTCCCTGTTGAGTGGAACTTGTCGCCTTCGATGTCGTTGTTCTTTTCGCTGGTGCTTTCTTGACAGTGGTCGATTGGCTAACAGAGGGAGGTGAATTGACGACCCGGCTAAGCAGGAAATGGGGCCTCAAGGATTACCTCAGTACCGCCGCTCGGTTCGTCCGTTTGGTCGGTGGCGGAGCTGGCCCGTCGTCGTCATCATCTTCATCAAATTCTATGACCTCCTCTGATTCGCTCGCGACAGTTTTCTTCCCTCTTCCTTTCGCCGGGGCCTTCTTGGCGGGAGCCTTGGCAGCAGCCGTTTTCTTGGGAGCTGCTGCCTTCTTTTTGGGTGGTGGAGGTTCGTCAGATTCAAAGGCCGAGTCACCTGCGTCTACGTCCATCGTCATTGAGTCAGCGGAAGCACCGTCAGAATCGTCCGCTCGAGCTTTCCCCTTGCCCTGGTTCCCCAGCAAGGAAAGATTTCGTCAACGGTGGATGGGAAACCGAGGGAAATGTAGGCAGACCTTGGTTTTAGCTGTCTTCCCAGCCCTAGCTTGTTCCGCATATTCCTGGTCGTGCCTTTCCCTGACTTTGCTTACCTACGAGTGCTCTAAGTAATTTGGGAGCGTATCGCATGGAAATAGACATACAACATTGTCGAGGTCGCCCTCATCCAACTCTCCGTTGGCTTGGACTCCCTTCATGAGGGCTCTCAAAGCAGACGACACATGACTGAAGAGCACAACAGACACTGAGAAAAGTCGCCATCAAACAAAGGATAACCCACCTTTGGATTGCATGCGAATCATCCTTCTCGACAAACATCTGTATTGCATCCGACATGCCAGCCTCCCCTAGAAGCTGCAGCTCTTGTGCTGCCAGATACTCCTTGACAAGAGTATGAACCCTGACTCTCGATAACTTTTCCGATATACTGAGTTCTGGATCGTCGATGCTGAGCTCGGGCTCGTCGATTGCAACTTTGGCCGACCGCGTTGATTTCCTGGCCCGGTGGAAGACGAGGAGATCGCGTGGGTTTGCGATACGGCCCTGGAACTCTTGGCCAAAACGGATGGGATTTGACATCTCGCTGACGCCCGTCGTGTCGACCTGGAGGAGATGGGCATCGGCCAGGGTCTATGGAAAAAAGTGACTTTTCTGCGCACCTTTAATCGGACAAGTGGGAGCATGCGGGGTAGTTCCTCCCCTCCCTCTTCGACAGCTCTGGTGTTCCGGTCGTCCCATAGCTGATTTGCTTGGTTGATAAGTGCATTAACCTACGCAGCTCCCGTCAATTGCGGTGGCTGCCATTAACAGAATAAAGATGCAAACCCGAGATTTCAAGAACTTGGATACAGCAATTTGGTCACTTAGATCAAATCCCTCCTCGTCGGCGGCCTCGCTGAGGATGACTTCTTCGAGCACGAAGGGCCGGACCGTTCGCAGAGGTATAGGTTCCAACTCGAACTCTTTCCCTTGAATTCGGAGCAAAGCAACGTGTCTGCCAAGAGGAATAGATCACCATTAACACATGGTGTATCAGAACCTATTACTCACTTTTCAATCGACTCCCCATCAGCAAGGGAGGTGGCCACCGAAGATCCGGGTTGCGTGATGTGGTATGGCTTCCCAGCAACGGACTCTGGTACAATCCGACAATCGTGTTCGTGACCCCAAACCACAAGGTCCACGCTGTCATCGAACATACCCTCAGGAACTGACTCCTGGGGGCCATGTCGTACACTATCGGCGGAGAAAAAAGGGTGATGAGAATACTGCAGAGCAAAGTTCAGTTCGAGCACCCATCGCACCGATTTTGGTGAAGAAGTAGGATATTGAACCACTCGTCCTTGTTTCGGGGCATGTACATCCGGACGCGGTTACTCCGAAGTTCAAAGTGCATGCGCTGATCTTTGACATTGCCAACGCCATATAACCCAAGGTATGTGCTCCCTTTGCGGAGGAGAACTGGTTTGATTGCGATACCGTTATTCTGAGCGTCAGCGCCTGAAAGTGGTAGATCGAACTTCCCCATGTAGTTTAGGAGACCGGACACAGAGAGAACGTCTAGAGCACAAAGAGCTCCTTCCTGAAGGATTTTTTTTAGCGAGGTAAAGGAGGAAACGAGGGTGAATTTACCGGGCCAGCGCCTTGAGGGTCATCATGATTGCCGTGGATCGAGAAGACGGGTATGCCAACATTTAAATGGGGGTCCTCATAGTTGATTGCCGGAAAACTGTGCGTTTGTTAAGTGTCCTGCATCTCTGAAACACAGTTGTAGTGCGCTCACTTGTAACCCTCCGCCTTTCCCTCCTTCGGATCACTTAGTAGCTCGACCTGAACTGGGTTGTCGCCCATTGTGTATTCTCGCAAGAGAGCCATTACTTGGTAAAGACAATCTCTTGATGGTCTGTTCTCATGAAACAAATCGCCAGCGAGAAGGATGAAGTCAACCTGGCACAGCATTCTCAGCATGTCCCAATAAACAGCTAATAGGGGTGTTCGGTCTCATGCGAGGAACGAGGTCGAATGGAAACTGAACACATGAGCTTTGGTTGTGTGGCTACACATGTAGTGCAGTTTCTGGGGGGTGAAGGCGGAAAGAGTCGCAATCAAGGCTCAACTCACATCATACTTGACAGCAAGCTGCAAGATTTCCTTGAATGTGTTGATGGAATCCTGTCCTCGGACAGGGTCTCGTTCGAGGTAACCAATATGGTTGTCCGTAGCTAGCAATATTCTGATTGTGTTATCCGGCTCTACTAGTGATACATTCAACGTCCAACGTTGCGCTCGGAGAGCTGAAACTCGACTGCTCACCAGCATTGCGAATCGTTGGTGGCGGAGGCACCGAATCCCGACCATGTTCTGACATTTTTCTGGCCCCGTAAAACCACTTTCTATTGAGATTAGCATGAACATGGTCAACACATATTCGTGTGGTTTTTCAAAAGAAAACAGCTACCTCGCTGCGGTGGCTTGAAGGACTTAACGCGCATGAAATGAAACGCGACGCGTTCGCGACCAGGCAGTCGCCGAAGACCACGTGAGCGTTCCCAAGCCAGTCGTGGCACAGCACAGCTACCTATCATAGTACTTCATCACTACCAGCGCTCTTTTATCACGCATTACCTTTCGTTCTCTTCTTTGCATGAGCCCCACAAACCAAGCTTGAATTATAACAGCAAAGCTGCAAGGTCCCAAAGTTGGCATACCACCGTCTCACAAGATAACTTCCAGGGAACGCTTAGCATACCTGTGAACGATTCACTTAACAATGACACCGCAAAGTAATGTTCGCGCGCAACAGCAAAACAATCACCTTCTTGTGGTAAGTCGTACAGTGTACCCTTTGGTTGGGTACTGAATGACCGTAGACGGGGACTGTGTTGTTCTATCTGGTAGCTGCCTTGGCGGTAGGTGGAGTCCTATCCACTAATAAGACATAACCTCACAGTGCATCGTGTAATTCTAGATGGTGATGGCGTACGCTAACTTCTAACACTCGTGATGACGTTGACTCAGGGGATCGTAGGAACAAATGGGTGCTACAAACGACCTCAGCGCCGCTGTTCTTTCTCTTCGCTCAGCTCGCCATTGCCGTCTTCCTTTTCCTTGCCTCACACGCAGCAGGGCTTATACAGATCCCTCTGCATATTGATGGTCAACTCGTGAAGGGACTCGCTCCTATGATTGGCCTGAATGTTGTTGGCTTGAGGCAAGATCTTCTCGATAGCCCGCTGACAGCGTTCATACCTTCGTTTGCAGTTTCAGCAACTACACTCTCAAATACGTCGATGCTTCGTTTTACCAGGTTGCGCGCGGGCTCGTGCTGCCTTTCACCGTTGCGACCTCCTGCATTTTCCTGCACACCCGACCCTCCCTTCGCATCCTCTTCTCATGTTCAATAGTTACCCTGGGCTTCTTCATCGGCGTTTTCCTGGACGCGATACCAATTTCACTGCTGGGAATTGGATTCGGTGTCTCCAGCTCGGCAATCACCGCGGTGCACTCGGTCGTCATCAAAAAAAGCCTCGATGTTGTCAATGGTAGTGCAATGCACCTTTCCTGGTACACTAACCTGTTCAGCGCAGTTGTCATCATACCCCTTATCGTCCTCGCAGGGGAAATACCTGCCATCACCGACCTATTCTTTGGGCCGGAAGACATCATCCCTGCGGCTGGCGAGCTCTCTGCGCTAAGCACCTTTGTTTGGGGGTCCCTCGTCACTGTAAGCACTCCAACAACCCGTTCGCTTCGACTTCGCACTAACCCTTGCTTTACTCACGAAGGGCGCCATCGGCTTTTTGATGAGCCTTGCTAGTCTACTTTCCATCAAAGTGACATCTCCTATCACGCACATGATCTCTTCCGCTGTTCGCGGCGTCGCTGCGTCTGTACTCGCCATGTGGCTGTTCGGTGATGTGATCTCCAGGAAAGTATTTTTCCCTTTTCCCAGACGATATCCCGACCTAACCTAACTGAACATAGCGGGCGCGCCTCTTCGATAGCGACCATCCTCGGCGGATCTGTCTACTACACCTGGGTGAAGCATGTCGAGTCGCAGGCACCCAAGTCCGGCGAGAGGGAGGGGGTAAAGTACGAGAGGGTACCGCTGGAGGACGTCGAGGCTGGGAAGGCCACATTCCACAAGCCGGAGTAAAACGTTCTTAGAGGGCTTAGCCACTAGAAGGCTCGGACTTTCTCAAATACCCAAGCTCGTCTGGCTTTCGTACTATCGTATATCCCCAGTCCCAAGCTTTTGGAGATGTTTTTATAATTCCATTAGATTGTACCAAGTCCAGTTGGCAACGATCAAATCGCCATGCAAGCATCGTTCAGTTTCGTCCTTTGAGCTCGAGACATGCTCCTTGAGTCTTGAATCTTGGGCTTGATAGCTGTGTCATGTCTTGATCTCGCTCGACCAATTACGAAACAGGTAAAAGATCACTGGTGGCTTCGAGTGTGTTGTGGAATAGGGTGGAACAACTTGAGTCGTCAGCAAGTATGGCTGGACGCTGGCTACTGTCAAATGCCACCTATATCATCGTCAACCCATGACATGGATGCATCTCCAATCCACAATCCTCGCTTAGTCTGTGAGCTACTGAAGTTACAACTATTCTTCGGTCTTCTGCCCCTCAACCACTCGGCGTAACTTGAAGCCCACACACTAATTAATATCAATAGTTAATCAGCTTGGGCGTCATCTCCTAGGGTTTGCTCCTGATCTTGATTACACACTCTCGCTCGTGACCTTTCATCATAATCCGTGTACCCTGACTATGTTTGGGTGCTGCGTAGCTGGACGACTTCTTCAAACCAATCTACAGCAGGTAGACGAAACACACGCCCTTTTTGAGATCCCCGCCGCAGAGAAGGTGAACCATGTCTGTGTCTTTCTACTAGGAACGGGTGAGTCCATCTCCTAAGACACTATCCCTCACACAGCCCCTCATTGACGTACGCATGAAGTAGCCTTTCCGGAGGGCTATGGTGCTACTGTGCATTTCTTCTGGCCTGGAAAAGGCTCACAAGTACTAGGGATGTGCGTCGTATTCACTCCGAGACATCTGTCGATTACCTCATATTGATCCGTAGGCTCTCCAACGAAAAGCCATCTGCTATCTTTCGCCTCCGTACTGCCTTCTCCGCGTCCGCTCCCGCCTCCGGAATGAGTACTCCCTCCGCGTTCACTTCCGCTGCGTCTGCTACCACAGGTGTGGTTACCGCCATCCTTGGTTTTGCAGTTGAACCCTTGGAGGCAGTCGCAGCCCAAATAGCAGCGCTCCCAACAGCCGCTATCAATACCGCACTCGCCCCCAATTCCATGAGCGTGACGCCCTCGAAACCAGCTGATCCGAGTGCTCTGGCGGAGAAGATCGTGAAACATCTGTTTAACTACGTCTCCGGATTTGTTCCGTCGGGTGGGTTTGGCCCAGGTAGCATGGTACCTATGAGCGTTATTGCGAGATGGTATGACAGCTTTGTGAGTAAATTAAGAGCGGGAGGGACGGGTTTTTTGGAGAGGGGAGAATAGGACTATAGTTTGGTGTTTTGATCTCCACTGGTGACTGGTTGCAAATGACTGATTCTTCCCTGGGCCCATTTTGCCGTGATGTGACTGGTATAAGGGTGCTGGTCATCATCAACATGATGTTTGAACGTACGTTCAACCTCCCAACACACCCGCCAGCTGCATGGTCTGTTTTACTTAGCTTCAAAATTCATCTTTATTTTCCTAGACTTATTGCCGTTTTCAGTTGCCTTGGCCGTGTGAAGAATTCCATGAAATTGCCGCTCACCGCCCCTCATCGACCGAAGTCAAGAGCGAAATTCAGTGCCAAAATTCACGTGCAGCCAGGGACCTAGTATCTTTACACTGTGTGCTTCATTCAATGACTGGAATTATGATGGAACCAATCTCTTTTTCAAGAAATGCCTCTATATTCCCCTGATGCAGTGCAAGGACATTGTATTGTTGGTGCATGAGCCCTCTTCCACTGGCACCTGGGTATCACTTGAACCATCAATTTTGTCTCATGTGACTTCTGGTGGCCAAGCCTGTCCACCTTTGTCCATAATGTCATATCTGGTTGTGCTATTTGTCAAAGCCACAAGGCCAATACCCATCCATTGGTTCCATCATTATCCCAAATTCCTTCTGCTGTGACATGTTCCTTTCAGCAGATCTCCATTGATCTTATCATTGGTCTTCCTGTTTCTGATGGTTTTGACTCCCTTATGGTCATGGTGGACCATGGGCTTACAAAGGGAGTAATTTTATCACCCTGCAGCAAAACCAATGATGCCACTGGCATTGCTGATCTATTTTTGAAGACAATTTACACCTGTTTTGGACTTCATGACAAGGTCCTCAATTTGCCTCTGCCTTTGCCAAAGAATTTGGCTGTCTCCTCACATACAAGGTCTCTCTCTCAACTGCATACCACCCTCAGTCTGATGGAGAGACTGAATGAATGAACCAAGAAGTGGAAACTTACCTCTGCATCTTTTGCAAAGGAAAACCCAATGAATGGTCTAGACTTCTATCCACTGCAGATAACTCCAACATTCGCTCTGTCACAGAGAAGTCCCCCTTTTTTCCTGATGCTTGGATATGAACCACTTCCTACCCTTCCATTTCCAAGAACTACCCCCTTCCTTCTGTCAAGGAATGCTTGTCCACCCTAGAAGAAGCCCAAGAAGAAGCCCTAGCTGCTCACGAAATTGCACAATGTGTCACGAGAGAACATATCTCATCCAATTTCAAACCTTGGAAGACTGGCAATAAAGACTGGCTAGAAGGTTGCAACCTGAAATTTGGTTACTCTTTGAGAAAACTATTCCCAAAAAGAGAAGGACCCTTCAAAATCACCCAAGCCCTCTCTCCTATCACATACTGCCTTAAACTCCCTGTGACCTGGAAGATTCATGACATCTTCTATGCTTCTTTGTTATCAACCTATCAGGAAACTCCCGAATGTGGGCTCAACTTATCCAAACCCCCTCCTGACCTAGTCAGCAGAGAAGAAAAAAAATAGACAAAATTCTCTCACACCGTGGCAACCCTCAGAGAAGATGGTATCTCATTTCCTGAAAAGGATACCCTTCCTCTGAAAATTCCTGGCAATCTGTGGGAAATCTTCAACATGCCAAGGAAACCCTGAACACTTATAAGAAAGCTCATCTGAGAGACTTTTCAGAAACTGTTCATTCTCTTTGAAGAAAATAAACCTCACAAGATGCCCCCTGCTCACTGAATTCTTCACCCATCCCCTGAATGTCTAACTCCCTTTGCACAAAGACTCTATGAAAACCTGTCTCCTGCTATGATCACAGGATATGTTGCCTACATCAAAATTTCTTGCAACCTCACAGGACTCACTTCACATCTCCTGGAAGGCTCCCCTCTTCTGAACAATTACATGGCACTGCTCCAAAACTTCTGAATCCAGAATGTTGTTGAATGTCTCCAACAAACACCATGTCCTGCCATTGCCTTAGACTGGATTTGAGACACCCTCCTACATGTTCAATGGGAACAACAAGAACTGCTCATGCACAATCTACATCAACTCAGATTTGATGACCTTGTCCATAATGTTCACAGAGGGCAACCTCACCCCTTTTGCAATCCTCTCCATCCCAGAGATGGACTACCTTCATCTTCATCAGGAAGCTCTTTGTTCTCCTTCCTTAAGAGGATTACCCTGTGGTACTGCTGCTGGGATGTACACCATGTGTTATGATATCTTAGGCACCCCCTATCTTTTTCCTGATCACCTGACCAATTGTACCATCACATGACCTAACCTCGCTTAGGTCTTTATCTATTTCCTTTCTTATCACTGTTCAACCAGTCTCTTGAGCTAAAGTCCCATTGCTGTGTTCCTTCTATGATCTTCCTTCTCTTTCCTACTAATAGCCTTTACAGTGGGCAACAAAAGTGTTGCAATGTTGTGTGGGCTTTCATTGTTTGGCTAATATCTAGAGAACCATGAAGCATAGACTCAT
>KN824960.1:0-46116 GCA_000827395.1 Paxillus rubicundulus Ve08.2h10 | reverse complement strand
CCTCCAACAACCCACCTTACTCCTCCGCTCCTCCACTCCTCCGCTCCACATCTCCGCCCTTAAGCAAATACCGGACTGAACTTGGACAAGGGCGCAACACATAAGTTGAAGCCAACGTCCGCTCCGCCTCCGACAACTCCGGATAGTCCGGAGGAATCAGTATCTTAACACTATGTGACAAATGACAAAGTATGTAGTCTGTGTACACAAGAGGACATGTTGGGCCATCCATTTGCTTATTCATCTGTCTAATGCCCCTCTCCTAAGATTAGGGCTGGGCCATGTGGTGCGGTGACATGTACAGTATGAAAAGGGGCAAATAAAGAAAGCAGTTGACAGCAGTTTTTAACTTGTGACAGTTCTCATCAGGGGGCTTCACCACTGCCCCTACCACTTGTCTATCCAACTGAGTTTAGGATTCCAACTACCAATCTAATGTCCTATCTCAGGAGTTGGCTTAGTCAGTGGGCATGACTTAGGTAAGCACAACCTGAAACTGGATTGGTTGCAATGTGGGTTTGGCAATGGGAGATAGGAGTCTCTACTGTGGGAACCCAATAGTCATTGAGCAGGAAGGGGCCTTTTGGCACACCTGCCGGCATTCATTTGTGTGTTGCCTTGCACTCCCCATGGTAGTCCATACTACCATGGGACCCTCTTATGTCATCCAACCTGATGTGGATTCACCAAGGACACAGAGTTCCTTCTATGATCTTCCTTCTCTTTACCAATAGCATTTATCTCTCTCTTGGTCTGTGCACACTTCTCAATAGTATATAAATCCTGTACTTCACTTGGATACAACCCAAGCTGGATCTATGCAATACATTGCTTAACCAGCAATCCCTTGATCCTCTGAGCTATGCTTCATTTGACTGGCCTATAAGTCTGCCAGTAAAGACTTCTTGATACTAGATCTAGTTTGACTACCTTGGTCAAACTTGTTGGTGTTATTGCTGTGAGCTCTTAGGATCTCACAAGTGTAACAGCTGGGACTGGCTGGGAAGATGGTAGAGAGTCCAGCAGTGGAGAGGTGGTTTACAGAGATGAGGGAAATCTGGAACTCCAAAATGAGTAGGAAATTGATCAGGACAATGTCATACTTCTTTCCAGAGATGATGGAGAAAAGTGCAACCATTCTGATTCCAATGGTGGAGGTGGTGACGTTGTCGCTGAAAGCAATGGGACAAGGTGGAACTAGCAGGGAGTAACTCTAGAACCAGGATCGGTGTAGGACCATGTGGGGAGCAGCTCCATAGTGAATGATGATGGTGTTTCTCCCACTGGCCTTGGGTTCAGATGAAGGCCACAAGGCAGGCTTCCAAATTCCAGAGTAATGTGATGTGCTTGGAGATGGCAGAACCTCTGGACCATGTGGAGTTGAACAACTGTAGGAATATGTAGAAGGCAGAGGTGAGGTTGGAAGCTTGGTGGATGGATAGGAGTGCATAAAAGAGGTCCTGGGTGGTAGTGTGCATTTCCATCTTGAGTAGAAGGTCATTGCTGATGCTGTCCTGAATGATTCCATGTGCTCTCTTGTTCTGCTCTGTCCATTCCTGGACTTCTTCAACTATGGGACCAGGAATGCTGGGGGATGTGGCAGAAACAGTCACAGTGGTGGTGGTACCTGGGATACTAAAGGATGTGATCAGACAGGTTTCAGTTCCTAGGGCCACACCTAGAACTTTCTCCCTGTTCAGTTTTGCCATGACCTGGAGTTTCCATATCCGGAAGTTTGAGGGACTGATCAGAGTCAGACATGTGGGAGTGTCAGTGGAGGCTGTATTGGACAACATGGTAGAAATACTGAGGGTACAGAGTTTGTCCAGATGCACAATGAGGGATTGTGCAAGAGTTGAGTCATTCTAGAGAGGTTTTCTTTCCACTAGTATGTGCTAGTGGGGCTCATAACCTAACAAAATTTATAAGAGGGCAGTGATTTCCCAGACTACTAATGATTAACTACGGTTAGTAAATAGGTATGAAATAAACTCACCTCAGCTGTTGCCTAAGAGGGGCAAAGAACAACTGAGGAATCCCAAGTGAGGAGTAAGTATGTATATATGTAACAGAGTAGGCAGAGAAGTGCTCACTAATAATAAAAGGGGAGTAGAAACAGGAACATGACAAGAGATGGGCTTAAGTGATGTAAGATAATGATGGAGTGCCCCTGGAGGCTCAGGAATGATGAAGTGTGATAACAGTCCACACAAGATCTGGACAGATTCTGAGTAGATGCTGAGACTCCAAGTGGTTCTGCTTGGTGGTGGAGTGGAGATACAATCTCTGGGTTTCAGAGATTCCAGAGTTGGTGTTCTTGGAAACTTGGAGATCATGCCTCCACTCCACTCCCTATGCAGAATTGCTTGGAGTTTCAGAGTCCACTTGGAATCCATCCAGAACTGCTTGAAATCACAGAACCTGCTCAGGGTCCATCCAGAAATTGCATAGACTATTACCCTATCCTATCTAGTGTTGCTGCAGCTTCAAGCTGCCATTTTTATCTCATCCATTTCACCACAGATGCATGTAGGGAATGAAATGCAATTTCTAGTCACACCTACTAGCTAAAGAAAGAATTACATGGATTGGACTGGCCAATGTTGAGTTATGTCACTTAAGCTATTTGTCAGCTCCAATGAAACTAATTCTGACCAATGCTGATTTTGGACTTATTTCTCATTAATTGTTGAATGAATTTGTGTAATTATTATTTTATTTGGAAGGGAAGCAGGATGCTACATCTCACTCACTGGAAGCATCAAGATCCACTTCTCTTTGTGGATGCTACAAGTAAAAGCTGCACAAAAAGCCACAGAAATGAAAAGCCAAGCTGAGGCAACACTAATCCTATCACCCTTTCTTTACCACACTCCCAAACCTCCAGGGGCATTCCCATTATTATCTTATGTACATTGCTTAACCTCATTTCCATATCCATTTATGTTCCTGTTCCTAATCCCCTGTCATTATCAGTGAGCACTTCTCTGCCAATTCTGCTACATATATATACTTACTTTTTTTTCAGATTTCTCAGTTGGTATTTTCCCTCATTTGGCAACAGCTGAGGTGAGTTTACTTTATACCTATTTACTACTCCTAGCTAATCCCTAGTAGTCTGGGAAATCACTGCCCTTTTATGGGTAAATATAGTCCTTCTTTGCCCTCCTTAGGCAGTGGCTAAGTCTGGGCAACCACTGCCCTTTTATAGTTTTTTGTCAATGGTCATTGAGGGCCAAAAATTCTCCTACCTCACAGTCATCAGCTCCTTGATATATCTTATGCTTGGAATGTGTCCAGACATCACATATAAGGTTGGAACCCTCAGTAAGTTTAGTGCTGCACCAAAGCAAATGCACTGGAAGCAGAAAAATGTGTATTCTGATACATCCAAGCCACCAAGGACATGGAACTCTGCTTTGACCTGCTTCACCTCCAGATTCCTCTTCCTCAGTAATTGAGAATCTATCTTTTGGTCCAGCAAGCAGTGGAGCATGATTGTGCTCTCTACCACATAGTTGGAGTGCATTGCACTTAGCCTCACTGGCCAAAATCTTGGATGGCTTCAGAGTTTCTTTGAGGAAATTGGACATCTGCAAAAGGGACTGACTGCCCTCCACTGTGACAACCAGGCTATGACCATCCTGAGCTGGGATCCTCAATTCTAGGTGCATAACAAGCACATCCAATAGAAGTACCATTTTGTCTGGGTCAACCTGACAAAAACTATAATAGGGCAGTGATTGCCCAGACTACTAAACATTAGCTATGAGTAGTAAGTAGGTATAAAATGGACTCACCTCAGCTGCTGCCTAAGAGGGGCAAAGAATGACTGAGGAATCTGAAGTAAAAACTAAGTACATATATGTGGTAGAGTGGGCAGAGAAGCAATCACTAAGAATAATCAGGGAATAGGAACAGGAACAAGGAGGAGATGTAATTAAGTGATGTAAGGAAGTGACAGACTGTCCCTGGAGGCTTGAGAGTGATGACAAGAAAAGGATGATGAGGTGTGATAAGAGTCCATGCATGTTCTGTATGAATTTCAAGTGGATGTTGAGACTCTGAGTGGTTCTGCCTGGCAGCAGAGCAGAGGTACAAACTCCAACTTTCCAGAAGTGCAGAGTTGGTGTTCCAGTTCTGGAGTTCACTGTACTTTGTCAATGTGGTTGGAACCCTCAGCTGGTTCAGCACTGCACCAAAGCAAGTGCACTGGGAAGCAGCAAAACACATATTTTGGTATATCCAAGCCACCAAGGACATGGAACTCCAGTTTGATGGGTTCAAGGTATCTATGGACATGAAATTTTAGTGGTACTCCAATGCAGGTTAGCTTCAGGATCCAGACAACTCCTGCTCCACCTATGGATTCCTTTTTCTCAGCAATCATGGAGCTATCTCCTGGTCTAACAAACAGCAGAGCATGGTTGTGCTTTCCACCACAGAGTCAGAGTGCATTGGACTTAGTCTTGCTGGACCACATCCCCAGGACTATGGAAAAATCACTGAAGATCCTGGATTGCCTCACCCCTGGTGGTCTGATATCAATGAACAGCTACCCAACAACTATCAACAACTGGGGTGGGGTGAGTTACTCCATCTGTATGCCAAGTTCATTTCTAGATGTCCCATGGTAAGTCACCTTCAGAGCTTCTTTGAAGAAATTGGACATCCACAGAAGGGGCCAACTGTCCTCCACTGTGACGACCAGGCCACTATCATCCTAAACCATAATCCCCAATTCCAGGTGCAGACTAAGCACATCCAGCAGTAGTACTACTTTGTTAGAGATGACCTTGTCAGAAAAGGAGAAACTGTTATCTGCTACATTCCCACAGACAACATGGTGGCAGACATCCTCATGAAGCCTCTCATTTTGGAACACCACTGGAAATTTGTTTGGGGTATTGGACTATGAATGTGCTTGAGTGGGAGTGACAAAATACAGTGAACTCTGGAGCTGGAACACCAACTCTGCACTTCCAGAAAGTCAGAGATCATACCACCACTCAGCCACCAGGCAGAACCACTCAGAGTCTCAGTGTCCACTTTCATCATTATATTCTTATCATCACTCCTGAGCCTCCAGGGATGCTCCATCACTTCTTTACATCACTCAGTTCCATCTCCTTCTTGTTCCTGTTCCTACTCCCCTGATTATTATTAGCAAGCACTTCTCTGCCCACTATATACTCATTTCTGACTTCAGATTCCTCAGTCATTCTTTGCCCCTCTTATGCAGCAGCTGAGGTGAGCCTATTCAATACCTACCTACTACTCATAGCTAATGCTTAGTAGTCTGGGCAATCACTGCCCAAACTACTAGGGATTAGCTAGGAGTAATAAATAGGTATAAAGTAAACTCACCTCAGCCACTGCCAAAGAGGGGCAAAAAACAACTGAGGAATCCAAAGTGAAAACTAAGTATGTATGTAGTGGAGTGGGCAGAGAAGTGCTCGCTAATGAGAATCAGTGGAATAGAAACAGCAACAAGGAGGAAATGGAATTAAGCGATGTAAGGAAGTGACAGAGCATTCCTGGAGGCTCCAGAGCAATGACAAGAAAAGGATGATGATGTATGATAAAAGTCCACATGAGTTCTGCATGAATTCTGAGTGGATGCTGAAACTCTGAGTAGAGGTACAAACTCCAACATTTGGAAGTGCAGAGTTAGTGTTCCAGTTCCGGAGTTCACTGTATTTTGTCACTCCCACTTGAGCACATTCATAGTCCCATGCCACAAACAAATTTCCAGTGCTGCTCTCAAATGAGAGGCTTTATAAGGATGTCCACTACCATGTTGTCTGTGGGAACATAGCAGATGATGGCCTCTCCTTTGCCAATGAGGTCGTCTTGGACAAAGTGATACTTCTGCTGGATGTGCTTAGTACATGCCTGGAATTGAGGATCACGGCTTAGGATGATAGCAGCTTGGTTGTTGCAGTGGAGGACAGTGGGCCCCTTCTGTGGATGTCCAATTTCTTTGAAGAAGCTCCAAAGCCATGCAAGATGTTGTCCAGCGAGACTAAGTCCAATGTACTCCGACTCCATGGTGGAGAGCACAACCATGCTCTGCTGTTTGCTGGACCAGGAGATAGCTCTGCAGTTGCTGAGAAAAAGGAATCTGGAGGTGGAGCAGGAGTTGTCTCGGTCCTGAGACCAACCTGCATTGTAGTACCCCTGAAAGTCCATGTCCATAGATACCTTGAAGCCATCAAAGTGGAGTTCCATGTCCTTGGTGGCTTGGATGTACTGGAATATGTGTTTCACCACTTCCAAGTGCATTTGCTTTGGTGCAGCACTGAACCAGCTGAGCGTTCCAACTGTGTATGTGATGTCTGGGTATGTTCGGAGCATGAGATACATCAAGGAGCAGATGACAGTGAGATAGGAGACTTTATGGCCTTCAATAACTGTCTCTGGGAGGATCTGATCATTCTCCAGGTCTGGCAGAGAGCTGGGAATTGTGTGCCATCAGAGTCCAGACGGGTTTGCAGGTGGTCATTCCAACATGATCTAGGATGGTCCAGGAGTACTGGCACTGTGACAAGGAGATGGTGCGGAGTTTGTGGTCCCAGTTGGTCTTGAGCCTGTGTTAAGATGCGGAGTCCTCCAGGCTGTCCGGAGTTGTCTGAGTGAGCAGAGTAGACTTTGGCTTCAACTTATATGTTGCACCCTTATTCGAGTTCAGTCTGGTATTTACAAAGGGGCAGAGGTACAGAGTAATGGCGGAATGGAGTAGTAGAGGGGTTTGGATGTTGGAGGGTCAGAGTGACGACAAGAAGACTGGCTTCAAGTGTTGAGCAAAGGACTTAGGTTGGACAGAGAGGAGGAGTGATCAAAGTTGATATTCAAACTGAGGAATACAAAATACAAGAGTGGTTTATATACTATGGGGACAAGTAAACATGGAGGGCACTGGAGTGCCGGAGTGAAGCAGAATGTGAGTCAGAGATGTCAAAAAGACAGGATTAAGTCGGGAAGTGTCAGAATGAGTCAGAATCAGATTAATCAGAGGGTGGAATTATTAGATATGTCAAACATCTGTCAAGTGTGAAGGATGAGGAACAAGGTACAGGAATCAGGGGTAAGAGAGATAAGTGGAAAAGCAGACAAGTGATAAGGCAGAAAAGCAGAAAGCAGACTTGGGTATAGGTGGAAGGTGGATTTGGTGCGGAGTAGATTCTGGAGGAGCAGAGTTGACTGGTGTGACATGGGATATGACAGCCTGAGGATGTACTTGGCTTCTCTGAGGTTGCACATTTTGAAGGCTGCTGAGAGTTTGGCTTTGATGGAGTTCATGAACTGGCTAGAGGAAGCTGTTAGGAGTAGGTCATCCACATAAACAACTAGGAAAAAAACTTGCCCATCCTTTCGGAAGATATAGAGGCACATCTCCACATCAAGGTGGGAAAATCTGAGTTCTCCCAGCTTCTTGTTTAGTGTCTTGTTCCAAGTCTGCCTGGCTTGCTTAAGTCTGTACAGGGAGTGCCAGAGTTTCCAGCAATAACCAGGTTGGATAGGGACTCCATCCAGAGGAAGCAGGTAGAGGTCCTCCTCAAGTTCTCTGTTTAGCTAAGCGGTGGAGACATCCATTTGATTGAGCTCCAGGTCATGTTGGCAGCAAGGGCAATAAGGGTCCAGACAGAGTCTAGGTTCACCACAGGGTCAAATACTTCCTGGTAGTCAATTCCTTCCTTCTGAGTGAAGCCCATGCGATGATGTGGACTTTGTAACACTCAACATTTCTGGTATGGTCACGATTGATGTGGAAGACAGGCTTGGTGGTTATCAGAGTGACACCTTCCAGAATGGGGACGGTCTTGTACACATGATTGGAGTTGAGGTTTAGGAGTTCTTCCTTGACTGTGGACTTCCAGTGATCTGCATCAGGCCCTGGGTAGGCTTCCCAGATTGTCCCTGGAAGGGATGGATTGGACTTGGAGTTGGCTGCACCTGCAAAGATGAAGTCCTCAAGGGATTCTGTGGGTGCTGTAAAGGCTCTTGGGAATTCTGGAGGTTCAGGAGTTTCCACTGCAGGTTCTGGTTGTTGTCCACCACAGCATTGAGCCCTTTGTGCAGCATCCTCATTTACACTCCATTGGTAGTCCTGATTCCAGTCAGCTTGTTGGCATTGCAAATTGCTTCTCTGAACGCCAGTGATAATCTGGGCTGGTGCAAGTCTTTCCAGAGATGGAGGTCAGGGGTGGACAGGAGCAGGAGAAGGAGAAGGAGCAGGAGCAGGAGCAGGAGCAGGAGCAGGAGCAAGTGGCAGATCCATGTGTAGTTGCTCAAAGCAGTGTGTGAGGTCATTGATGGTAGGGCTCAGTGGCTGTTGTGCCTCTGAGGTGTCCAGAGGTGCATTGTTTACTCCCACTGTTCCACACAGGTCCAGAGTTCCAGATTCTGGGTTCTCCTCTTCTGTGTCCTCATTCTCCACCTCACATTACCTCAGAAGTAGTCCCTCCCACTGTCCCTCAACAGTGGGGACATTCCATGGGGCAAGGTCATGTGTGGAGATGGTCCTGGTCTCATCAAAGGTAATGTACCAGCTGGAGACGATTGTGTGATGTTCAAGGTCCAGGAGTTTGTAGGCTTGTTGGCCATATGTATAGCCAATCATAATGCACTTCTGTCTGTGTGAGTGGAATTTCCTCTGCATTGTTCCTTTGGTATGTGAGCATAGGTGGGGCAACTGAAGGGGTGGAAAATGGTGGGATCTACACATCAGCAGAATAGTGTTTGATAGGGGTTTTCTCCATGGAGTGTGGATGTTGGACTTTGTGTGGTGATGTAGGCAGTCATGGCCATGGCATCTGCCCAGAAGGACTTTGGGAGTTGGGACTCCTCCAGCATGGTATTTGTGAGGAGGGATAACATCTGGTTCATCTGCTGTGCTAATCTCTTTTGCTCCAGGGTATAGGGAGCAGAGGTCTCATGGATAGTTCCATCCTTTTGGAGTTGCTCTCAGAAGGCCTCATTGATGTATTCTCCCCCTCCATCACTCCAGATGAAGTCCACATAGGTGTCATAGAATTTCTCTTGTCTGACCTCTGTGCAGAAGAGCATTTGGACATCAACTTTCCAGTGGTTGTAGATCTGGAGTGCTTCCTTCTTGTGTTTCATGAAGTAGATCCAAGGAAAGTGGCAGAAGTTGTCTACAATGATGATCCAGTACTTGTACCCTTCCCAAGATTGAGGAGTTATTGGACCTCTGACATCCATGTGAACCATTTGAAGTGCTTGGGTTGTGTGGGGTTCCTCTAGGAGTTCAAACAGGAGCTTCTTCATCTTTCTGAGGATGCCGGTCTCATAGAAGGATGGAGTTCCAGTGAGGATGTTGATTCCCTGGAGTTGTCCCTGCTTGACCATGTGTTCAATCCATGCTACAGAGATGTGTCCCATGCATTGGTGGAGAAGGTTTATGTCCACTGCAGTGTGCACCACTTCCTTCAGAGATTCTGGAATGATGTTTGCATGATATAGCCCCTGTTGATGAGTTCCAGTGAGGACCAGAGTCCTTCCCTTTCAGACATAGCATGTGCTTGAACTGGCTAGGAACACAGTAGAAATTCTGGCAGTAGAGAGGCAGTTTACAGAGATCAGGGAATTCTGGAATTCTGGAATGAGCAGGACATTGGTCAGGATGATTTCATACTTCTTTCCAGAGATGGTGAAGAAGAGTGCAACTGTTCCAATTCTGATATCAGAGGTGGTGGAGTTGTCTCTGAAAGTGACGGGATGAAGGGGAACCAGTGGGGAGTAAGTCCAGAACTGGGACCAGTGTGGGACCATGTGGGATGTAGCTCCAGATTTGATGACAATGGCATTTCTCCCATTGGCCTTGGGTTCAGACAACAAGTAGACAAAAATGCATGCCATTAAAGACTTTGATACACCTTTGGTAACTATGTTTGCAATCTCCAGAGTTTTAGGGGTAACCTCTGGAGTGTCCTCCATCACATTTGCTTTCTCCTTCTTTTTCTCCCATTTCTTTCCTCCTCCTCCTTTCCTCAGTTCCTTTGTCCAACACTGGTAAGCATAGCAGTCATCAGAGTTGTGTCTGGACTGTTGGTGGTGCTCACACCAGGTAGTGGAGTTGGGCAGATGAGCAGAGGACTTGTTGGAGACCTTGAGGGCAGAGTCCAAGGGTCTGGAAGGGTTGAGGCATGCCTCCTCCTGACAAAATACAGTGAACTCTGGAACTGGAACACCAACTGCACACTCCCAGAATGTTGGAGTTCCTACCTCCATTCCACTGCCAGACAGAACCACTCAGAGTCTCAACAACCGCTCAGACTTTGTAT
Organism: Paxillus rubicundulus Ve08.2h10; assembly: GCA_000827395.1. NCBI lineage: Eukaryota > Fungi > Basidiomycota > Agaricomycetes > Boletales > Paxillaceae > Paxillus > Paxillus rubicundulus. The sequence continues at coordinate 35,809 of KN824960.1, read as the reverse complement.
AGACTTGCACGGACTCTTATCGCACTTCATCATCCTTTTCTTGCCATCACTCCCAAGCCTCCATTGGCACTCCATCACTTCCTGACATTGCTTGATTCCATTTCCTCCTTGTTCCTGTTCCTATTCCCTGATTATTATTAGCAAGTGCTTCTCTGCCCATTCCACCACATATATATACTTAGTTTTTGTTCTGTGTCCTTGGCAAATCCACATCAGTTGGATGACATAAGAGGGTCCCACAGTAGTATGGACTACCATGGGGAGTGCAAGGCAACACACAAATTCCAGCAGGTGTGCCAAAAGGCTCCTTCCTGCTCAATGACTATTGGGTTCCCATGGTAGAGACTCCTGCCTCCCATTGCCAAACCCACATTGCAACCAATCCAGTTTCAGGTTGTGCTTACCTAAGTCATGCCCACTGACTAAGCCAACTCCTGAGATAGGACATTAGATTGGTAGTTGGAATCCTAAACTCGGTCGGATAGACAAGTGGTAGGCACAGTGGTGAAGCCCCCTGATGAGAACTGTCGCAAGTTCAAAACTGCTGTCAACCGCTTTCTTTATTTGCCCCTTTTCATACTGTACATGTGACTGCACCACATGGCCTGGCCCTAATCTTAGGAGAGGGGCATTAGACAGATGAATAAGCAAATGGATGGCCCAACATGTCCTCTTATGTACACAGACTACATGCTGTGCTGCTTGTGCCTCACCACACAGCATGGCACACCTCCAAGGTGATTTGGGTTTTCATGGTGTTGAAAGTGAGTTTGCTATCTTTGACAGTGTTGATGATGGAGGAGGTGAACATGTTCCATTCCAGAGTTTTTGGAAGGGAGTTTAAGAGGACAAAGGCAAGGAGTCTGGTGTTGACCATGAACTTCATTCCAACAAGGCGAGCTTCCAAAGTCTGGAGTGACACAATGTGCTTGGAGATGGTGGAGCCTCTGGACCATGTGGAGTTGAATAGCTGTTGGAATATGTAGAAGGCAGAGGCGAGGTTTGACACTCAGTGAATGGATAGGAGATCCTGGGTGGTGGTATGCATCTCCATCTTGAGCAGAAGGGCATCACTGATGCTGTCCTGAATGATTCCATGTGCTCTCTCATTCCACTCTGTCCATTTCCAGACTTCTTCTGCCATGGCTGTGCTGGAGATCATCAGAGATCCAGATCAGGTAGGGGAAATGGTTGAGGGACCAGGAATGCTAGGGGACATGGCAGGTACAGGTACAGCAGTGGTGGTACCTGGGATGCTGAGGGATGTGATTGGACAGGTGTCAGTTCCCAGGGCCACACCTAGGACTTTCTCCCTCTGAAGTTTCACCATGATCTGGAGTTTCCAGATTTGGAAGTTTGAGGGTCCAATCAGAGTTGGACATGTGGAAGTGTCAGCAGAGGCTGTGTTGGATGACATGGTAGAAGTCCTGAGTGTCTGGAGTTTGTCTGGATACATACTGAGGGATTGTGCAAGAGTTGAGTCATTCTGGAGAGGTTTCTTTCCACTAGTATAAGCTAGCAGAGCTCATAACCTGACAAAAACTGTAATAGGGCAGTGATTTCCCAAACTACTAGGAATTAGCTAGGGGTAATAAATAGGTATAAAGTAAACTCACCTTAGCCACTGTCAAAGAGGGGCAAAGAACGACTGGGGGATCTGAAGTGAAAACTAAGTATATGTATGGAGCGGAGTGGGCAGAGAAGTGCTCACTAATGAGAATCAGGGGAATAGAAACAGAGGAAATGGAATTAAGTGATGTAAGGAAGTGACAGAGCACCCCTGGAGGCTCCAGAGCAATGACAAGAAAAGGATGATGATGTATGATAAAAGTCCACATGAGTTCTGCATGAATTCCAAGTGGATGCTAAAACTCCAAGTGGAGGTACAAACTCCAACATTTTGGAAGTGTGGAGTTGGTGTTCCGGTTCCAGAGTTCACTGTATTTTGTCAGTAAGAGTGTGAGGGAGTTAGTGCTGGTTGTCATCAAACAGGACTGCCAGTTGAAGGACAGTTGGTTAAAGGGCATGACCAACCACTTGAATGGTGAGATGAGGTGGATGGAGGAGGATGGGGAGGTGGGAGGCTTCTTGCTCAGCTTAATAGCCTGTGTGAGGGGTGTGCACCCATCGTCCAACTGAACAGAACAGATCTTTTCCAATCTGCCCTGTGATTTCTTTGTTTCCATGCAGTGATCCATTCCATTACCATGTGCTGGTGGCATTTATGTATGATGTAACACTGATTAATAATCCCATTTATATGTAGTAGTGTTGTCACAGTGTCACAAGTTGTACTATTCTCACCCTAAAATGGTATACTATTCAAATGTTACATTAATTCAAATCTGCAGTTCACCAAACCTGTAGAAAACCTGTTTCCAGGTTTTATTTTGGTATAGCTCAGGGACCTGCCTTTTTTGTAAGTGTGTCTGCCAATCACAACTCTGCATTGCACGGCGAAAGAGTCGTCAAGCGTTAACGTAAAGGGACGCTGTCTCCCATGCTTACTCATGTTTCTTGTGTGAATGACTAACTTATCGCAGCCAAATTATCGCGCGAACTTCGAAGTGCTGCAGGATACTTATATTCTCCCAGAACGTAGCTTTCAACCTGAGCAGCGTGGTGCTCATGATGTTTCAAGCAGCCTATAGTTTCTGTATTGCGACATTCCTTGCTCAACACATCCAAGCTGCCCAAGTACCACTAGGGTACAGCCACTCCGACTGGCATCCTGGACCACCTGGCGTTTCTGATCATGGCTTGACGAACTGGAACATGGGTGACCTCCCCAATCCCAACGCCACCAGTCATCTCGTGTTCGAAACTGTGAACTCGCTGCTCCAACGCTGGCCAAATACCCGCATGAGGAATGGTAAGGAACCCATACCCTTTTTCGCTGTCTCCTTCTGCATGTGTTTCCAGGTCATACGATGGTACCGGGAACTATTCCAAAAGGAACACTTCTCTATCATGGGACGAGTCAGAACGAATTGCCCCCAGGTCCCGAGTGGACTGCTACTGATCCTGAGCACTCTCTCATCTTCTGCAGAGGGGAACTTAGAGAAGGATGTTGGCATCTCACACTCGCTACGACTCGGCCCCTCAAAGTGGTCTATTTTGACGGAAGCAGTGCGGCTAAGCTTCAGTATGGGTCAATGGACGCCCAAGATCTCATCGCATGGGGTACGTCGCGACCTCGGTGGATATTCGAGGAAACACAAAGGATCCAAGACCTCTGTAAATGGGGCCAATATTACGGTGTGGATGGCTTCGTGAGGTAATTCTTGGCTGCCTCGGATGTTTTTTCTGCATTGAATACATCATTGTATAGGATGGAAGTGGATTTGTGAGGGATGCTTTTGTCCACGTCGACAACCATCTTACAATGATTTAGCGAGCTCATGCTCTGCAATTTTACCTCCGGTGTCAGAGTGGTTTCTTTCTTGAACCTTCCCAGCGTCAGGCTGCCTAGAAATCGCCAATCCCTCCTCGATCCCTTGGTGACCTGTGAGTCTTCATTCATTGGATCTCGCGCCCTTGCTAAAAGTTGGGGTGGCTTGATACCAGTAAACTCAGGTCCGGTTGATGTCGCGTATGCTGGTTCTTGGCATAATTACTTTCCGGGCGAGATACGCGTCCGATTAGACCTGGCTGGTCTGGTTTCGTTCTACGATACCCAACTCGTACCCTCATTGGTACCCATTCGAATGGGCCAAGAAAGATGGGACCATCGTGTACAAAACACGTCTAGCGAAGATATTTTAGCCGTAAAGGCACGCCTGGCAGAGGCTCTCACCAGACCCGAGGCATTTTCCAGCGGGATTGATTGGATGACGCTTGTCCGTGTCATCGTCGACCGTTATGCTGGACGACTGGAGTTAGTCCAACATCTCCTAGCCACACCGGCAATCGATTCGGAGACAGTTCTCGATCTTGCAAGGAAGACCCAAGTGCAACTTAGGGTCATGTTGACACCTTACATCCTTCACTCTGCCGTACCATCGACCGAAATCGAACTTGACTGGGCACTTCCCATTTTCAAGCTCTGTGCAACGACGCACACGTCTTCCATACAATTCGATTCGCCTTCGATGACTTCTTCAGAACAACTGGTTCTTCAAGCCATACGGGATACGACTCGCGAGATCTGTCGCGTGATAACCAAGATGTGGGCGTCAGGAGTGCACGTGGGGATTGACGAGCGTTTGAACCCGAAGGAGCTTCCCAACGTAGGAGGGGTGACCAACCTGATGAATGCTTGGCGTGACGATGTGAACCATCTAATGGGGTGGCTCGATTGGAACGTATGGGTGAAATGCAAGCCTGCATGTGGTCCAGAGGTATGTCATGCAGCTCCCGTACTCAAAATAAAACAGTGGTTCATGGATGGCTAACAGGAGATGTGTTATTTGCCTACATGGCCCATTGGCTTCCCTTGGCCGGACTGGGATCGCAGGGGCCATCGGCCTGGGAATGCTGAGTCGGATTATGGCACGTTGACCGATGCTCACGAAGACTTTAGAACTCTCGCTATGAGGAGCATAGCTGCGATGCCGGTGGAGGGTTGGAGCGACATGGTGCCCGGACCTGATGACTGGATCAGACCGCAGCCAAGATGCATCAGACGTGTCCCGCCTTACGAGTTCTGATCATCTGCATAAAGTATGTTGTCCGTACAGGCTCCGTTCCCTCTTGTTCATATCTTGCTGCTTTCCGTTTGGCGTCCGTTGGTATCAATATCAGAAGTTGACATGCTCCCCCGAGTCTGGTTGGAGATTGATACATTGCCAGAGTCTCTCGAGCACCATGTTAGAGTACCTGACAACGTGCTCCAGCTTTCAATTACCACGATCGCACATATGTTCTGGCGCCCGTTGCGTTATACGTTTGGGCATTTTCTTCACCGTTCTCCAGCCTTACTTATCTTGGTTCCTTTTCTCTCGCCTGGTAGGTTAGTAGCTATAGAATTGACCTTCAAAACTCCGCCAAGACCAGCTGGAATCTGCCTGGGTCTATGGTTCAGGCGATAGCTACTAGCACCTTTGTTCTACTTACCTACTTATGTTCTGTATGTCCGTCCCGATACATCGACCCACTTTTCCAAGACTGCCTCCCCCCTCAGCAGTGAAAGACAAGTCATTGACTGGTCAAAAGAGTCAATATTAATGACTGTTCAGGCTACGGTCATGACTGGTCAAACTGTGACTTTGACTGTGACTTCAGCCACCGGATGTGGGTAATGATAAAGACCAGATGCCAGAGGCGTGCTTTGAGCAAAGGTCGACGACGACAATAACATGTAACTAAGTACTGCTATGCCCAATCATGTGAGAAGGATCTCCTGTGTAGTTCCATCAACATCAATCTCGAAGTCCTCCTCGCCTTCTGCATCGAGATCAAGTAGATCACATAATGATAATTATTCGTCAAAACTCCGTCTGGCAACATGCAAGTAGATCTGGGTCCAATGGGGAACTGTGAAATCAAAAAGTGATTGGATCATAATACGGGGAAGCATCGAAGATCCTCGGAATGGGTTTCCATCCTGGTCGTCTTCATTGCCTAGGGAGATATGTGCAGTGATAAGTGTCAGAAGATCCGACGTGGGGTGCTGCTCTTGATTGGTGCTGGTGGATGAGGTTGATGTGGAAGTCACATTACTCGGGTGAGTGGCTGAAGCGATGCGTGAAGTCGTGGCTGCGACCCGATCAGCCTGAGCGGGCACACTTTACCCAGCAAGCCGTCTCCTGATATGTTTCATGCCTTGCTGAATTTGCTGATCCCAAATATGCATCTTTTGCTCAGCAAGTGCTTGCAAAGTGTTTGCCCCAAGCGGGTTGCATAGTTTTGTGAGTGTACTGCCAAATGTACTGAACAGTCGTTCACATGATGCCGAGTTGGCCGTGACAGAGAGTACAGTTAAATGAATGGAGTTGGGGGTCGACCTGTAAAGCTGTAGCCCCCGTAAATGGCAAGGGGATCTGGTGCAATTTTCTACGATGTCACATGAATAACAGGTATAAAATTAAATAAATATTGCATGCCCGTACTCATTTCTGTGCTGACTTTTGCTTGGTCACATCTAACATTGAGGATTTCAAACTCTCCCGTGCCTTGCTTTTTTACATGCATGGTACTGTCTTTCAGGGACTGTGAATGGGTGAATTGAACCAGAATGGTGGTACAAATCTTCAATACAGAGCTCTAAGCACATAAATGTTTCATGCCTTGTCCTCAAGGCCTACAATAATCCCATCCGAGATCTTATCTCATCTTATCTTCCCATTTATGGAAAGCAGACCCCGAGTGTACTGGGACCTCAAACACTTATCACAGTCAATGACCATGACTTTGGGTTTTTGGTCATGACTGGCTTTCACTGTGGGCCCTCAGTCACTAATGACATCATTCCCTTGCTTTCCAGCTGGGCTTCATTGTGGAAGAAGGGCCAAGTGACAATACTTCATCATGTCAGCATCCAAGACACATCAGCAAACCAACCCTAATCCTGTCCAAGTTTTTGCATGCCATGTAACAATGGTGAGTAAAATGTACAAAGTGAATGCACCAAAGCCACCTGTTTAGCAGTAAAAGTGTCTGGTAAAAATTTAGGTTGAGTTTATAGGCAGTATTATTTTCACATTTTCTGTCCAGCTCTTGCCAGTTAGGTACCTTGCTCTGCCAGATCTGTCTGGCCTGGACAGGGCAAGGGTTAGTTTGCTGACGTGTCAATTGAGAACACCTCTAAGTACTTCAGTATATACTACATTCACTGTCTTGGTATCATTCTGTTCTCTTGGAAAACCAACCTTAACATTACACTGGGAGAGAGTCACATAAAGCTTTCCATGATAAAATACTGGAGTGCACAGGTCCAGTCCAACATACTTCACACTTTGTCCTTGTGACTTGTTGATGGTCATTGAAAAAGCAAGTTGAACAGAAAATTGCTGACATCAAACTTGTTAAGATCAGGTTCCTCCATGGCTGTCCAGAGTTGTTGGAGGAGCAGAGCAGACTTTGGCTTCAACTTATGTGTTGTGCCCTTGTCCAAGTTCAGTCCAGTATTTGATGGAGGGGCAGAGTAGCAGCGGGTGGCAGAAGAGGAGGTCAGAGGTTGGAGGGTCAGAGTGACAATGAGAAGACTGGCTTCAAGTGCCAAGAGAGGGACTTAGGTGGACAGAGTAGAGAAGTGATCAAAGTTGATATTTGAACTACAGAATACAAAGTACGAGAAGGGTTTATATACTACAGTGACAAGTAAACATGGAGGGCATTGGAGTACTGGAGTTGGGCAGGGTATGAGTCAGAAGGATTGGAATGAGTCAAGAGAGGTGAGTCAGAACAAGTCAAAGTGAGTCAGAATGGAAATAATTGAAAGGTGGACTTATTAGACATGTCAAATGTCTGTCAAAGGTATGAAGGATAAGGAACAAGGCACAGGAATGGAAGTATTAGATAGAAGTAGGAAAGTGGAGAAATGGAAAGGCAGAAAGCAGACTTGCATATAGGCAGGAAAGTGGACTTGGTCTGGAGTAGGCTCTAGAGGAGTGGAGTTGACTTGTGTGACATGGGATATGACAGAACTGGAACTGGGAATTCATCCATGTTTGCATATAAGGACATCCATGGAATGAGTACAATGTTATCATCACCTCCTTGGACTCTCTCATTCTCCTGTCAAAGAACATGGCATTGGAGAACACATCTGGTTGAGCTCACTACCACCATCCCATTGTAAAGACCATACAAGGGATCCAAGTTCTGTGGGAGCATGAGTGGTGCACCAACTTTGAGTTCCAGCTTATGCAAGGGAAACCCAGGTGGATCCAGAGTATGCAAGAACTCTGCAAGGATGTACTCATACTCCTTGTCTGTCACAGTATCTGCACTTGTGTGAGTAATGGCATTCTGATTGGGTCAATAACCACCCCAACTCAGATCTTCTTCACCAAGGGATTGCTCCCCAGTCTCTGAATTGGGCCAATAGCCACCCCAACTCAGACAGAGTATGCTACACTGTAGTACTGAGTATGCTATGGTAGCTGTGCAGATATAATGATCTAACTAGGCTTGGGCCTGAATGATGACAGTTTATTCCCAGTTGTCCCTCACAAACCAGACTTGACCCCAGCATGGATTAATGATTCTCAAGGGAGAGGGGTGTGAAGTTTACTATCTAGCGGAGACAAAATTCTACCCTTCCAAGGGGCTCCCCTAAAGGTAGCAAGGGAAGGAAAAAGAAATCATAGGTAATGACCTGAGGCACAACTTAACTCTGTGGATTGCTTATATATAGAGCCAGAGAATAAGAGAAGAGCAGGAAGGTGGGGGGGGGGGGGGGGGGGGGGGGGGGGGTAGGCAAGAGTGAGCAGGCAGATGGGAGAGCAAGGAAAAGATGTGTGATCTAATCTGATCCATCAGCACCAGCAGTGGCAGCAATGTGGTGTGTGAGCAATTCTTGGTAACTTAGGGTTAGGATTTCTTAATGTGTAGATACATAGGCCATCCCTGAAAGGAATGCCACATGGCTTTTTAGGCAGTAAGTGAAATAGGTGATAGGTAAGTTTGTAAAGGTTGTCCCCTAACACTTGCTTTGCTCACTCCCATGTCTTGCTCATCAGTTATATAGATACCTTGTGCAAGAGGTGGGCAGAACTAAAGGTTAAGACACCAACTGCTGCTTTCCTAATCCATCACCCCCACTGCCATGACTGTGATTTTCTTACCATATCAAAGTAAGTTTGTGACACATGATATTTTGGGAGGTTAGAAATTCTAATATATGAGCTCACATCTGGGACTTCAATCACCCTATGGAGGCCATGTAGAATGATGACAAATCATTTTTCAGAGCTTGAAAACATCACATAAGAACACTGCAAAACAATGAGAGAGCACAGGCATAGTCAGGACAACATAGGTGCATTAGGGGAGGGATTTCATAACAGTCAGAGTGCATGAAAGCCATAGACACTAGTGAATGTATGAAATGTATGGCTGAAAATGAAAGAAAAATTTACTATTTAGACTTGCAGGCCTTCTTGTTGGTTACTAACTGCAGAAAAATCCTTTGCATTTGCATGCTTTCATTTTTGACCAGTCAGTGATTCACAGGGACACCAAGCTGTTTCTGCTCAACAGACAACAGCATAACAGTTGGGATCATATCTTTGGGTAGAGGGAGTCTGACAAGCTTGCCAGTAGTAATATGCCAGGCCTGATGTGTGTGCAGGCCTGAGCCTGGGCTTCTTGGTGATTTCTGTAAATAAACTATACAGCTATTTTCAGCCACATTTGGAAAGACACCTGTCAGTGGCCAGAAGTGCATTGGAAAGTGAAAAAACTGATGGGATGGATGTGGATGACAATGCTGGTACATTATCACTACTGTCGCATGACTTACCTAGTGCTCATTAGTATTCTGTCATCAACATGAAGTTGCCACACCTGCACCAACAAGTTCAACAAGGATAGTTGAACTAGATCTAGTATCAGAAGTCTTTACTGGCAGACTATAGGCCAATCAAGTGAAGCATAGCTCAGAGGATCAAGGGAATGCTGGTTAAGCAATGTATTGCATAGATCTAGCTTGGGTTGTATTCAAGAAAAGTACAGGGCTTATATACTGTTGGGAAGTGTGTACAGACCAAGTGAGAGATAAAGGCTATTGGTAGGAAAGAGAAAGAATGTCATAGAGGGAACACAGCCAAGGGACTTTAGCTTGGGAGACTGGTTGAACAATCAACAAGAAAGGAAATAGATAAAGACCTAAGTGAGGTTAGGTCATGTGATGGTACAATGGGTCAGATGATCAAGAGAAAGATAGGGGGCATCCAAGACATCATAACAGATGCCGTAGATGATGATGGGTTCTTCAACAATGTCCACATCCAATTGATTGGTGATGAGCTCAAAAAACAATGCAAGGACAGGACCTGTGATGTCACAGCATTCATTGGTACCCCTCACACTACCAAGGGACCTGATGGCAAGATCCTGACAAAATACAGTGAACTCCAGAACTGGAACATCAACTCCACATTTCTGGAATGTTGGAGTTCATACCTCCGCTCCACCATCAGGCAGGACTGCTTGGAGTTTTGGCAGTTGCTCAGAATTTGTGCAGAACTTGTGTGGACTTCCATCACATCTCATCATTCCTTTCTTGTTATCACTCCTAAGCCTCCAGGGATGCTCTGTCACTTTCCTACACCACTTAATTCTATCTCCCCCTTGTTCCTGTTCCTATTTCCCTGATTATCATTAGCAAGTGCTTCTCTGCCCACTCTGCTACATACTTATACTTGGTTTTTTACTTCTGATTCCTCAGTCATTCTTTGCCCCTCTTTGGCAGCGGCTGAGGTGAGTTTACTTCATACCTATTTACTACTCCTAGCTAATTCCTAGTAGTCTGGGCAATCACTGCCCTATTATAGTTTTGTCAGATCCACTGTGTTCATGACTGTGATCTATGTCAGTATGTCATTCAATTTCTTGTCTTTTGTTATCTCGCGCTGTAGGAAAGCAGTATTTCCTATAATTGCAACTGCCAATCCCCAGAATATCCATTGGCACAGATTTGGAAGTATTAGAGATAAGCAGAAAAGCAGAAAAGCAGACTTGGTGATAAGCAGAGAAGTGGACTTGCTTATAGGAGGAAAGGCAGAGTTGATCTGGAGTAGGCTCCAGAGGAGTGGAGTTGACTTGTGTGACATGGTATATGACAGTTGTACCTACAATCTAGGCTAAGAAAACTTGGCACTAGGTGTCAGGCACATGTGTTTCATCTCACCACTCGAGCTTTAATCTCAACCTATAGAAAGGCTCAATTCTATGATCTAGAAGATGCTGGTCTAGAGTTTGTATCAGAAAATGGGCAATGTGATGAGATTGGCTTGGTGAGGGCCATCACAGTCAAGGTTTGTGCTGACCCTTCACCAAGTCTATTATCTCTGACATCTTATTAGGCTCACTCCTCAGCTCAGAGGAAGCAGCTTTCAACGACATTCAGAGCTGTCTACCTAACCCTTGCCCCCCTTCTCAGGTTTCCCTACTCCTTCTTGACATGCCTATTTGTTGGTCATCAACCTATGTGATGATTGATTAAGCAGACAAGATGTGAAAGGTGAGGAAATTATTGACATGAAATGTAGTTTTTATTTTGTGGATATCTTTGTCTATTAGTTGGGCCCTCAGGCAGATACAATGGTCAAGTGAAAGAAGATTGATGAATTGATGCTGACTGAAGAGGAGTGGAACAGAGTCAAACTGTTTGCAAGCCTTTTGGCTGTGAGTTGTGTTGGATTGTTAATTCTAGTAATGCTAACCTCTCTATAACATGCAGATAATAGTGGTGTTCAAAGTGGGCTAACTGTGGACTAACTGAGTGAAATGGTTCTCCCCAACTCGCCCAAACCCATTTGGGAGACCCTTGGAAAGAAAGCCACAGTTTGAGCTCTGACTGAAAACTTGTGGCAAATATTTGAGCTCCGACCAAAATCCCAAAGGGTAGTGCCACTGCCACAGCTACAGCCACCATTCAAAGGTGGAAATAGCAATGCTTGATAGCAAAAATAGACCTAAGCCTTGGTACAGCAAACATAACACACATCTGATATGTATATAAGAGCCCCACTGGTGTCAAAAAAAAAAAGTCAAAAATCCCCCTGATGCCTCACCTATCCATCCAAGCTGAAATACTTGATGATCTCATGGCTGTTGCTCAAAGGCTGCTTGATGATCATGCTGATAACCCCTTTGACTCAAGCACTGACTCAGATAATGACTCATTTGTGTCTACTATGCTTCTATCCCCCCCCCTCTCTTCTCACTCCATCTGATTTATCTGAATCAGTGGATAACTCAGATGCTTCCAACTCCAACAGCTCAACCTCTAGCGTTGATAGTGACAGAGCTGTTCACTTGCTATTGCAGGGCATTGCTGCCTATGCAGAAGAGATTATCACCACACAGGTACTCAATCAGCCCCTTGTTCTGGTCATGAAGGCATCATAGCTGATCCTTCTTGATCACTTTGCAGATCATTCCCCTGGACTATTTCAGAAAAGGTTGAGGGTGGACCCTAACATCTTTGATGGGATTTTGGATCAGATAAATGAGCACCCCATCTTTTCCAGTGCATTGCTCAATTTCCCATTGCCATTCAGCTTGTGATCTTTCTAAATTGCACTGGCCATTATGGAAATAAAATTTCACCAGAGGACATTGCCTAATGGGCTGGGGTCAGTGTTGGGTCTGTGATCAATTGCACTAATCATGTGATGGTTGCTGTACTTGACCAGCATGATGACTTCTTCAGTTTCCTGCTCTTGATTCACAAGGTGCAGAAAATCCAAGATCATATGTTGAGGCCCATGTTTGTCCAGAGTGGCAGAATGGCTTTTTGGCTGTGGATGGATCTGCTTTTGGCCTTTATGCAAAGCCTGGGTTGCATGGGGAGACATTCTTTGATCACAAATTGAATTATTCCCTCAATTGTCAGGTAAATCATTTCTGCATTTTCTTTGGATAATTTCCTAATTATTTTATAAGCTGGTTATAGTGCCCCACAATCAACAGATTATGGACTATGGGCTTGGGCTACCTGGCAGTGTCTACAATGCTTATGCATCTCAGCTGACACAGACTGCTCAGGATCATGTACTTGGAGATGAGCATTGGATCTGGGCTGACAGTGCATACCCTTCAGAGATGTGGTGTGTTGTTCCATTCATGAAACATAAAAGTGGCCACCTTACACAGGATCAAAAAACCTTGAACTATCATCTGTCAAGTGTGAGTTTTATTTTTATTTTTTCAATCCTACATAATGTCCCTTATTTCAGGTTTGTGTTCATGTGGAACACACATTTTCTGCTTTGAAATGTTGTTTCCAGTCACTACAGGAGCTCCACCACCCAGTCCAACAAGAGTGGGACCCACAGTACCTCATTTTCTGGGTCAACAGCTGTCTCATTGTGCACAATATGGACATCCACTTTGAGGAACTGAAAGGTGAACACTCTGTAGCATGGGCTATCAGTGAAAAACCTGACAGATGAGATGAGGGGGAAGAGAGAGAAGAGGATGGTCCACTTGGTGATCAGACAGATTATGCATCAGGAAAAGGTGACTTTACTTCAGAAGCAAATATAGTTTTATAAAAGTCAATTATAGCATCTATAGCTACCATAGAATTAGACAAGTCCTCAGTTTAGATTTCTCTAATAGTTTACTATATTGACCAAAGTAACTATAGCAACTATAGCACTCATAGCACCTATAGTACTCATCTTATTGTTCAGAATATGGGTGTTTTCAAATTTATTATATTCATGTATGTAGTTACAACAAAAATTGTATATAAGTAGATAACATGCAAGAAAATACACTGATGGATATCAAATTGTGCAGGTGAACTTGAAAACATGCGGGTGGGCCTGAAAATGGGTCAGTGGGTTGAGAACACATGGGTGGGCCTGAAAACAGGACAGTGGGGTTGACAATGTGTGGATGGGCTCAACAATGTGTGGGTGGGCTTGACAATGTGTGGGTGGGCTTGACAATGTGTGGGTGAGCCTGAAAATGGGTCAGTGGGGTTGAAAACATGTGGGTGGGCTTGAAAATGTGTGGGTGGGCTTGACAACACACAGGTAGACCTGAAAATGTGCAGTTGGCTTGAAAACACATGGGTAGGCCTGAAAATGGGTCAGTATGGGTGAGCTCGAGAACACACAGGTGGGCTTGAAAATGTGAGGTGGGCTTGACAATGCATGCATGGGCCTGAAAACGGGTCAGTGGGCTTGAGATCACATGAATGGACTTGAAAATGTGCTGGTGTGCTTGAAAACATGTGGGTGTGCCTGAAAAAGGGTCAGTGTGCTTTAAAATGCATGGGTGCACTTGAAAACATGTGGGTGGACATGAAAATGCACCAGTGGTGGTGAAACATCTGGGTGGGTGGGCTTGAGAGCAGGTGGGTGGGCTTGAAAGCAGGTGGGTGAGGTGACAAAAACTATAAGAGGGCAGTGATTTCCCAGACTACTAAGGATTAGCTATGGGTAGTAAATAGTGTCAAATGGTAGCAAGCACAGCACTTACTGTCTAATGCCTATTGATGCTTGAGCTAGGACCTAGTCCCAATGGACTGGTGGCTCAAGCTGGAAGAGCACCAGTGTACTACACTGGAGGCCACAGGTTCAATCCCTGTCTAGTCCACTTTTCTGGAAATTTTTGTCAAATAGGTATGGAATAAACTCACCTCAGCCACTGCCTAAGAGGGGCAAAGAATGACTGAGGAATCTGAAGTGAGAAATAAGTATATATATATATATGTAGCAGAGTAGGTGGAGAAGCGCTCACTAATAATAACAGGGGAATAGGAGCAGGAACATGAAGGAGATGGGATTGAGTGATGTAAGATAATGATGGAGTACCCCTGGAGGCTCAGGAGTGATGATAAGAAGAGGATGATGAAGTGGGATAACAGTCTGCACAAGTTCCAGACAGATTCCAAGCATACTCTGAGACTCTAAGCAGTTCCACCTGGCAGCAGAGCAGAGATACAATCTCCGGGTTTCCAAGACTCCAGAGTTGGTGTTCTGGTTCCAGAGTTCACTGTACTTTGTCATGTTTTACTAGCCATTTAGTTACAGTCTTGTGTATACTATAGTGACTTGGTCATCTTCACAATGTTAGCTGTGTTTCCACAAGGTGCCTCAGAATTCTAAGACATTAAGCCCAACAAGATTGAGTAGCACCGGATTTAAGCCAGCCAATTTTCTGTTTGGCTGAACTTTATGGCTTATAAATCTTGCCATGGACCTCAAGTACATTAAGACAAAATAAGTCCAAATAATATTTTTGTAAATTGACTGATGCTTTGTGTTGTATGTCAAGACAGATATGCTGCAAGACACACAGAGCAGAAAGGGGAACACAAGGGCTGTTGATGAGGCTAGTGGTCAATCTCCTTCAAAGAAGGCAACATCATCCAACACAATGGGTGATATGGTCATTGACTTCATTCTGTGATGCAAATGCTCACTGAGAAAATTGACCAATATACAAGTTAGACCTTTCTTGATCTAGAGCATAGTTTGTTGATATCTTCATACACACAAAGCTTGAACAGGGTGATAGATAGCATTAAAGTTTGTTTCTTGTAGCTCATGATTCAATTTTGCATAACCTTGTGCCATGAACTTTGGCTAGTGTCCACTGCACTGTTCAGCTGGTTAGCAAAGGTTCAAAAAAGTCACAGAACATTCATCAGCAAACTTTCCCATGAACACAAGTGAAGTGACTATGTGCAGTGCCAGAAGTCAGGTCTGGACATTAAATAATCAAAATTCATTGGCTACAAAGATCAGGGGTAGTGGCTAATCGAAACTACACTAAGTGCTCTGCCACACCACCAATATCTCTTCTGCCTGAGAGTAATTTGAGTCATCAATGCAATCTGCATCTAGATCAAGAAGCTGGTACAATTCAAGGTCATCATCCAAACATCAAATAGCTGTCTCATAGAATGAGCCCAGCCATGCCTCTGCACATGAATAATCCAAAGTTCTTAAATAGTTATGGGGGAATACTGCTGCACAGCAGAGTTTGTCCCCACTGCTGAATACTCTGGCTCTTAGCCTTCCTTGTCTACTGCTTGAATGAGGCTCTGTGCAATGCAGCTTAATCCTTGGCTGGGGCTCCTGCCAGTGGTGGCTCCGAGTCCTTCTGAGTTGCTAGCAGGACCTTCTTCTTGGTCACTCTGAGTCATCTCTGTCGTAAGTGAGACACTGCCACCAAGTGATGGTGTACCCTTTGTTTGTCTTGACATCCCCTCAACTACATTAGCACGTGTTCTCTTGAGGCATTTTTTGACAGCATCATCACAGACATGTTCTTCATACACATACATCTTGAGTTCTGCAAGATAAGTCAGGTTTTTGGTTGATAGCCAATTGTGCCATTTCATCAGTATGCTACCAAAGACACTGAAGAGTTGTTCACAAGATGCTGGATTGGGACAGATTGAAAGTAAGCAGCATGCAATTTTTTGTAGTGGTCTGAGTTCAGCACCAAGATGTGATGATGCATTCCATACATCCAGTGCATCAACAGTGGTGTGCTAGCAGAATATGTGAGGGGTAAAATAAAATAATAATAAATATAGAAAGAGTCCACTCACACTGAGCACAGCATGAGCCAACAGAGAGTCTTTCTAGATGTCCATGCACACAAAATCACCTGAAGACACAAGATAGTGCTCTAAATCTGTTAAAAGCTCAATAGGAGCACTTTCACCATAAAAATATAGCCAAAGGGCACAGCCAGGCCAGCATGAGTTGTCAGGGATATTTTATTAAATGGATCCACTCAGTAGAATGGATTAATAATGACAGCTGTGATAAAGACCTCCTGGTCACAACATGCCCAGCAACATTCAGCACTCTGAAGAACTGCTGTTCAGGCCACACTGTCAACATTGTCACTGAGCTTGGAGTAGCATAAATAGAGAAATCAAAATGAGATCATAACATGTTCAGGCTGGGAAAGAGCAGCTTGGTGTATATTCATCATGAGCACAATGGGCTCAAGCAAGTTCTTCCACCTACATTGCCATTCAGTGTCCCCAATACCAGCCTAGCAACCAGTGAGCTTACCAAGCCATCGCATGCCAAAATGTAGCATCTTTTATTGTCACAATGGCTGTTGCTGCCTTCTCACAAGCTGCCCATTTTCCATATGTTAACAAGGCATTTTCATGTTTTGTAACAAGAAGCTCAAGCACAGGGTGGACCTCCAAGAGGCATCAGTATGCAAGGTAGTGTGATAGTTACCATGTTAAAATGGCTCAGATGATTGTAAGTGTCTTCCCAATTGTGGCAATCTGTATGTCACAGAGGAGGGAAAGTACTTGCATTTTGCTTCACAGACACATGATGAATTCCTGTGCCATGCCTCCATACTCTCCATAGTTGTCTTTCTGCTTGAAGAGATCTCCAACAATCAGGCCCCACCATGAGATGTGACCATCAGGGGAACAGTGAAGTGATGGTATAACCAGATGAATCTTACAAACACACATTAAATATGATGTGGAAGGTAAATATTTATATGATATTATCAGATCTTCATCATAAATATGCTTGAATGATCCTCTGACACAAGAAAGACAGTTCACTGATGAGGCTATATAATTCTAGGCTGACATTTTGAGATTATGTCAACCATTATCATTTGCTATTCAGTCCAAACTCAGTTTGGCATTCATTAGTAAGATATTCATAATTATTTTGTAGCTCTGAAAAAGGAATATCTAAAGTTGTCATAATGTCATGATATTGTAATTCTATTACACTTGCTGGCCAGACATACATCACAAAGATATGCAATGATATTCCATGATATTGGACTGGCCAAACTACTTCACTCTGTCAGAATACTCAGCTGCCTACCCTTGTCATAAATATCATGGAATAGTTTTGAAACCAGCCAGAAGCATGGGAAATGATTTGTAAGTGCTGTATAGTACATATTATATAAACCTACCTTCTGCTGCTTTTCAAGTTTTTTCACTCTTGTCCTCTGATTTCTTCTTCAGAGGCAGAGTCACTATTGTCTCTGGGCTATTGCTCAGGCCAGAGTCACTACCCAAGGTGAGTCCATCACTGGTAAGTCCAATAAGTTGTGTGAATAAGATTGTAAGTGATTTTTTCTCTCTTCAATTTTTGCATTCTTGTCAATGGTAGTCTAGATCTTTTAAGGAATGAAATCATTTTTCACCTATGAATATTGAACCTATGGATGTTGAACATGAATATGAGTGCAGTGAGGTTTAATTTTTTTTCTGAACATCACTTTCAAAAGATATTCCCTGATATAAATGATCATTCCAGATAATGGCTGTAAGTATGTCAGAATAGATCAGGAATGTAAACACTCCTGGAGTGCTTCCCATTGCAGTGATTACAGCCATGATCATTAGTCATCATAGTGATTTATATGAACTATTGAGTATGACTAATAGTATCTGATCTATGCTGTCATCACTGCCTAGAATTATATGGCATGATCAGTGTGTGTATCATTCTGATGTTTACATATGTACTTTTTATGATAGGCAATGTCATATATGGGCTTATCATTTCTTCATGATTCTCTTGATGACATTAGTACAAAAGGTTGTATAGTTAACTTGGAAATATTTCATACCTGATGGGCAAGGCAGTCGGGTGCAACAAGATGCAGAAACTTCCACCAAAGGAGGCGTTTGGTAAAACACTGCAGTTAGACACGTGTCTCGTAGACTTTACACCTCAGTGACTTACCAGTACACTGAGGCGAGTACCTTCGTATATACTGATACACTTTACTTACTGTCCTGTAGTATTTTACAGGTTTCTACATGCTCCCCTTGTGCTGGGATCTGGAAAAGAGTGACTCACACCTTTGTTACAGTGGACAATGCTTGGGTCCTTCTGTGCGGACGGATATCCTCAGGTTAGTACCACTTCTTTGACAATCACACTGATAATGCACAGGTTCCAAGGTGGAATTGCACACAGTCAAAGTCCAAGCACACCCGGGCCTGGGCGGGATCTGAGTCCGTGCCAACGTTACTACTATGATGTATTGACCGTGGTCCGTGCCTGCCTTACCACTATGATGCATTAACATTACTACAGCCTGATCCCCCCCGGCCAGGAATATAGTGATATATCGATCAATAATGCATCATCCGACTCACCCTCAGTGTTAGTCGTACATTGATGCATCAACGCAGTCTTCTCTGAGTCAGTTTGATTCCTCTGGTTCGTGCCAACCTTACTACGACGATACATTATAATGCACCGATTCGCCTTCAACCCCTCTCAGTTGTCCGACACTTCGAAATTTAACGTACAGGAATCATGTCAGGTTCAAGCTCACACGGGTCTCCGCCTTTCAGCGGCGAGCCGGTTGATCTCCTCGACTCCTTCGAGCATTTTGCACAGCTGGCCGAAGTATTGACTGCCGAGAGGTGCAAGACCATTCTCCGCTATCACAACGTCACCACAACACACTTCTGGATCACATTTATGTCCGACGAGAACAATTAGGATTCGATACCTGCAAAGTCATCATCTTCCCGAACTACCCGGGTGCATAGCGGGGGTTTTGGTAGGGTCTTTCTCCACAAGCACGCCAACAGATTGATCGACGCCTTGAGGTCAAACACGCCACACCCAGTGATTACACTCGCGATAAACCTTGCGACTGGGAGAAGGCCCTTTCAGCCGGGAGTTTGGTATTTTACGACGAAGCTGTTGACACCGAATACAACCCTCTCACGACACGACAACACCACGGAGACGACCCACTGCACGCTGCCAACTTAGATGAAAAACACGAGCAGAAAGGACGCACCCGAGTCGAAAAGTACTCACGAAAACCGTGATGTATTATGAACAGTACAAGCCTACAACACTATCTCATCAGAACGATCGACGAGCTCGTGTGGAAAAATGGTGACACAGCGTACTCTTGTGCATACACACGACTCGTCTGTCTTGCTCCCACAGCGGCTCAAGCCTGGGTGCCCTCATCAGTTCGACGGCTTAGTTTCTTGAGTGCTGTACCTCCTAAATCCATCGTCTACCCTCATTTCTTAATCTGATCGTCCTGAGTCTCTTATTCGAACGTCGAACGATTCCCGCTCTTCTTACGCCAGTCACCTCGTCACTTTCAGGACTCCTTATTTATGTAGCTACCTATCATCAGACTCGTGCCACCAGTGCACGCACGTAGTACATCGTCATAACAAGGGCAAGATGTCACTTGTACGAAAGTCTGGTAAATGTAACAGGGGTATAAACCGCCAACTCTGCACCGCAGGATAGTATGACCGTTACAAATGGATCCAATAAGATATACTCGCGCCGCAAGTCATCGCAGGAGCACAACATATGCAAGATAAAAGCACATCAGAACATAACAAGTAGAGCGATAAATAAAATCATAAATCAATTCGCGGATTAGGCGAAATTCGACCAAGAAATCAGGGCATCTCTAGACGGCGCGCTGTCTTGTGCGGCCTGGAGTATGTTAACGCTAGTGCTTCGCACCGGCCGCGAAACAATGAGGCCTTTCATGGGTCTCGTGAACACCCATGCGGGTACCAGACCAACCTCGATGTGTTCGCTACTGCTCTTCATTTGTCCAGAAAGTCGCGAGGAGCGGAGATAGGAAGAAAGCGCCGGATGCGATGTGTCTCGTGCAACGAGGCACCATCCGTCATCGAAAGAGTGAAGTAGCGTAAGGTGCTCGCCGGGGCGAGCAATGGACAATTCGTCTGCAAGGACGGGTTCGAATAGTCGGCACACAGGTCTTGCCTGTGAGGAAGATGTAGAACTGGCAGAAGATTCGCGAGAATGCAAGCCAGGAGGGAAGCGAGGTTGGGAGTGACCAGAAAAGCCAAAGGACGCCCGGCCGTGTTGAGGGTGGGCGGGGTTAAGGACAGACATGGCGCGTGGGCACGGTAAACTAGAGGGAGTGGTTGGACGTGGAGGTTGGCAAGGTGACGGGGATGAAGGAGGGGAAGCACCAGGCTGAGAAGTAATAGGTACCTTTCCGGATGAACCAGGAGAAAAAGGCTTCCGGGCGAGAATTTTCTCAGGCATAACGATGGATGGCATCAATCCATCCCTGCTGAATGCATCTGGTATACTAAAGAATTTTGGACATTAAAAACGCCAAGTAAGATCAAAACATTCAACTACTTGCCTTGTTGATGATGAATTAACTTCTGCCATCATTGGTCGGACTACACCCCTGACGTGGAGGAAAGCTGCACCTCGTTCCTCGCACCGTTTGTTGGTCATTCTGCGCCGTTGATAACGGATAAGTGCCCAGAAGGATACAGCAAGGACGACAAGGCCTGCAACGGTGAAGCCTGCGACGTAGACGTAGTTCGCGCCCGATGGGCTATTGGAAGAATCGCCACGGGAAAAGATGTGAGGTGCCATAAGTTTTGAATTGATGCTGATGAGCGACTGCCTTCACGATGGTTTGCCGCGAGAGTGAAAGAGCGTGATTTATATAAAAGGATGGTGTTCAATAATTCGAATGCAAACGGAAAAGAGAAGAAAATAGAATACAATCGAGGGTGAGATTTATGTTCTGCCCTCAGACATGGATATCAAGAACAAGGAGCTGGCATCACATCAGCTTGACGATGGCTGGTACCGTGGGTGTGCGTTCGGACGCTAAAATGAAGATTGGCGGGTTGGCCAACTGCAGAAATCACCACCCAGGGGCTGCCAACCTGAAAATAGAATCACAAATATTATTTAAATTATGTAATATGTTTCACACCCCTGAATAAGTACATGTCAAGTTACAGGTTCGAACAGGAAAGGTGTTCTATAGAATGTTGGACTGGTGGAAACACTCAGATCAAAGATTCTCCCCTACCCGAGTAGTACCCAGGGATGCGTCCACCTCGTCCCCTACGCTATTCAGCATATCCTGAGTAGAGTATATGGGCTTCCATCCGATGGACCTTGCCCGTTCTCCTCTGGCACGCGCATTGGCGCCCATCATGGGCGTCTAATGTCCAGTCGACATGTCACTTTCAAGCTGAAATATGACAAGTTGAGACTTACAAAGTATTTCTCCATCTCTCCCTGCGTGAAGGCTGTCGGTTTGCTATCCCCGCAACCTCTAGCATGGAGCTCCTTTGCCACCACTCTACAGATTTCCTCAACAGTACATTCACCATTTTCGCCAAAGTAAAAGCCAAGGCGCCCTGTGTAGAGGCGGCAGCCCCCTATTGCAGCATCGAAGATATGCATGTACAAACACGCAAGATCTTCGGTGTGCACGTGTGACCAAACGTTCAAACCTTTTCCGATGACGCCGCCTTGACGCCTGTCGAGACCTGCCTTGATGACATTGGGGATCTGCTGGGAGCGCGAGTGCTGGGCTCCACGCGAAACGAGGTATGTCTTTGCTATGCCGTAGACGAGACCGGGAAGAATAATGCATGTCTTCGCATATCCTGAGTGATGGTGAATTTCGATGAGTGGCTCAAAAGGAATAAGGCCTGCCTTCTTCGCCAGCGTTTGCTATCGCGAGGTCAACTTCTCGATGCGGTTGGGTTCGGGGAAGCGATTCCAGCTTATGAATGTTAAGGTCTGAATATATTTCATTCGAGGCATAGTTGCCTTGCGCGTCGTCGATGAGCACGCCTGCAACAAAATCACGCTTCATCACGGGAAAAGCAAACAGAGCCTAGAACGCACCTATTCCGGACTTCGGGCAGAGTGATTAACACACGAGGCAACAGGGAAGCGCGAAGGGAAGATGCTTACTGTGTGGATGAGGACAGGGGTCGTCGAGGTTTCCCGCTGGCGTTTATTCAACCCAGCCAGGATTGCCTTGGCAGCAGGAAAATCGTCGGAATCCGCCTGTCGAGAATCCGATTGAACTGGAAACCAAGACGGCGAGAAGACGCAGGGTACATACACAAGTGATTACAACATCCGACTCAGACGCAAGTTTTGTGAGCAGGTCGGTGTCGGCATATGAACCAATGACAGGCTCCACGGGTACGCTGGTAAACCGAGAAGCTTTCTCAGCGGATCGAACGAGAACTTTTGTGTGGAATTCTTCCAATCTTGGGTGACGGAGGAGAGCTGAGAGGACAGAACCACCGATATATCCTAGGATGAAAATACCTAAATTCGTATAAGCTAATTTACAGATCTCCGAAGTACGCACCCGTTGGTCCGGTTAAGAAAATGTTGATCCGGGTTGACGACATGTCTGGCGTTGGTGAAGGTGGATGGAGGGGAAAATAATTAGGTGTGCCGGGGAAGGACGGAAGCAAATATATATACCAACATAGGTGCGAATTCCACTGGCAGATCTTTATCCTTACCTGAGTTGTGAACGGTGCCAGAGAAACCTTTAACTCTCGAGTGTTTACTTCCAATTTGGCCCGCGAAGTGGACCCTCCGGTAAGTCACGACTACGCAAATCAATAAGTTTATTAAACAAGACCGAACGCAAGCTGCTAGATAGACGGAGATTTGATGGATAAGCCTACAGCGATTTGACAAAACGCCAGAAATAAAAAGTTAGAAGTAAATGACTACATGTCATTAGTCTGTCTTCAGTTGGTACTCAGAAGTGCGTTTCAAGCATTATTTGGTTCTGTTAAAATCTAAAGCCTTCGCCACACAGAGCCAAACAATCATTCGCAGCAACAGGCAAGGCTGAGAATCGATATCGTGAAGCACAAGACGTCAAAGATGTCGCAGCTCGCACCCATCATCTGTGACAACGGGACTGGCTATTCAAAAATAGGGTATGTATCATCATGGGTGCGATCTATTGAAAATGCTGAAGCCTTCCCAGTTTCGCAGGTAACTCCGATCCGTCATTGTGAGTCTCGCATTCAGCTTGCTGTGGCTCGATCCACCTCACTAAGCCAATTACCGAAGCGTATTTGCAACTGCAATTGCTACACGTGGTCCTTCGACACAACCCACGCGGGGAGGACCTCCGATCCCAGCAAGGCCTGGCAACCTTGCGTCGAAACGGGGAGTAGAGGACCTTGATTTCTTCATCGGAGATGAAGCCCTCGCGAACGCAAAGACCCCAGGATATAATGTGCATTATCCGATTCGCCACGGTATGATTGACAACTGGGATCACATGGAACGCTACTGGGAGCAGACGATCTTCAAGTACCTGCGGGCAGAGCCTGAAGATCATTACTTCCTATTGGTTAGTGATCTGTGATAACAAACGCAGATACAGCACTGAACTTGTTATGAACCATTAGACTGAGCCTCCTCTCAATCCCCCGGAGAACAGAGAGCAGACTGCTGAGATATTCTTCGAGTCTTTTAATATAAAAGGCCTCTACATCGCTGTCCAAGCAGTCCTCGCTCTCGCTGCGTCGTGGTCATCCAACAGAGTTACCGATAGAATTCTTACGGGCACAGTTATTGACTCGGGTGATGGTGTTACCCACGTAATTCCTTGTGCGGAAGGCTATGTTATCGGAAGTGCTATCAAGCACATCCCCATCGCTGGCCGCGACATCTCGCAGTTCGTGCTAAACCTTCTGAGAGAACGTGGAGAATTGGCTGCAGTACCTTCCGAGGATCACCTACGGGTTGCGTCGAAGGTAAAGGAAGACTACAGCTACGTCTGTCAAGATATCGTGAAGGAGTTCAGGAAGTATGATGCCGAGCCGTACAAGTACTTCGAGAGGTACGATGGTGAACATAGTGTTACTGGCAAGGCAAGTCCATTTGATCACACAACCGCTGTATCCATTGATTCTTTTTGTAGAAATACTCAATTGACGTCGGATATGAGCGTTTCCTTGCCCCCGAAATCTTCTTCAACCCAGAAATTTACTCTTCTGATTTCCTCGCGCCTCTACCTGAGATCGTCGACGATGTCATCCAGTCATCTCCTATCGATGTTCGCCGTGGTCTATACAAGGTGCGTATTCCATGTTCGATCACGGAGTGCAATTCCGAGCCTCTTCAAATAGAACATTGTATTGTCGGGAGGCTCCACAATGTTCCAGCACTTTGGCCAGCGTCTGAAACGTGACCTCAAGCAACTCGTAGATCGCCGACTTGAAGCTAGCGTAGTTTCTAGTGGCAGTACCCTGAAGGTTGGCAAAGTTATTTTTTGGAAGTTCGCCATCGTGATTCTGATCTTTTCAACCTAGTCTTCGGGGGTTGATGTTGACGTGGTCTCGCACAAGCGCCAGCGGTAAGAGTGACAATATCCACCATAGGGAGCAAGCGAGGCTGATTGCTTCTTTCCCCCCCAATGTCCAGTTATGCGGTCTGGTTCGGCGGTTCATTGCTCGCATCTTTGGTATGGCTTTTTCTGCTCTATATCTGCACGTTGTGTTTATTGGATTACAGCCCGAGTTCTACACATCTTGCCACACCAAGGCCCAATATGATGAGATCGGTCCGAGCATCTGCAGGCGGTACCAGATATTTGGCAGTGCAACGTAGAGTTTAACACGCCTAAAGCTTCATTGTATCGAAGGAGCGATTGGATGTACGAGCCGCAAAGCATAGCACATTGTATTCGCCGAATTACGTTTCACTTCTTCTGAGTTGCACGAGCGAGGGTCATCGTTCATGATCTCGGTCAAACCTCGGTGGAGGGGACACAGCTATTGGAATGGAGGGGCTGGTGATTTACATAAATCTCAGTCACTCTACTGTGGAACCCAAGTTCGAACATGATGTCAATATGGGGCTAATTCTGCAACGAGACAGACACCGCATCGCCACCTGTAATAATGCTGTACCGCCGTGTGTACCAGTACACGGACATGACCGTCCAGCCCAACTCCTCGCAGACGCACACAAGGTGCAACTATGCGTTTCCGGAGAAGGGAAGCTAATTCTTTAACCAGACTTCCATCGAATAACACTAGGATGCGACACGTATCTGGACGCAAAGCACGACGCATAAACGCTCGGTGGTCTTTGCTGAGGATGCACGGGCGCTTCTCGTCGATCGGGATATGATGGAGGAGTAGAAAAGTGGCGCAATGTCCACGGTTTCTTGAGGGAGCGTGTTAACCAGTAGGAGCATCCATCTACATTGTCTGTGATGGACGCGAGTGATAATCGGTGGTCTTTCTTGCGATTGTCGTCGCCTTGGTTACCTGCGGGTTCGTCTGCATCGTGTGCCTCGGCTGTGCTCGGCTGCTTGGGTTGGGTTACATTGATTAGAGGACGCATAATGACCTCGGGAATCCAGGCGGGAAATATGATGTCGTTATTGAAGAGGCGGAAAGCAACGGCTTGCCGTTTTTTTGGCGGTTGCGGGAGATCTGCATCTTCCGTACACCGAGGACGCTTGAGCTTCCGACCCTGAGATGGGAAGCTGCGTGTTGCGGGTGGCAAGACAGAGGGGGGTCCATCCAAGGTAAGTGGGAGATCATGGGGGCCTAACACCACCACGACGAAGTCATCCAGTTCCATTTTTTCCTCGGCGACGTCTGTAGTCTGGTCAGCTATCAGAATGTATGAAAGAACGACTGAAATCACCTTCTGTTCGATATTTGCGCAAAGAATGTTCCGCAGACATGGAATAGTCATCACCCGCCTTTCTGCCATTGTAAGTGAGCCACCTCGCCTCCAAGAAAACCAGCTCGGAACATGTCTTACTTGAGGTTGTCGTCAGGGAAAACATTCCGCAGTGAGCCAGCACTGCAATCCCTGGTTGGCGCCAGATCCATCTGGGGCAGAGTGGAGATAGGGTGAAAGTGCTGAACCTGATCACGATCATGTAAACCGTTGGCGGAGCACGAGGAGATGGTATACTAACCGGTGACCCTGGGCTGCACATCGCACTTTCTCTGGCGGGGGGAGGCACCTTGCTGGGGGCTTTAGGAGGGGACCACTGGTAGCGATTGATTTTACTTAAATACAAATACAGACGACAGCAATGCATGTTTTGCAGTTGTGGAACGGAGTAGCATCAGTGGGTCCACCCACCTCCACTTTGCGATCGACGGGTGTGTGAGGCTTATTGTCCACACGTGTGGTGCTTGTCATTGCCGATCGAAGCGCCGTCCAGTTGATGATGCGCTTGATCACGTACCTTGAGCAACCCGAGAACTCGTGCAACCGCGGTTGCCTTGGTTGCCGTACTGTGGACGGGGAGTATGTATCGCCGCATCCGCATATTTTTTCACCGGACAAACATGAGGCGCCTTAGTGGAGACGATACGCTGACTCGGACAAGTCGTAACTGGTGACTGCATGGAGGAATGGTCAATGCGACATCGGCTGACTCTGAGCGTAAGTTTAACACCAAACCACAATCGCATCGTTTTGTGAAGATGAAAAAAATGCGATGAGATACAGTACCTCCGTGTGTTCCAAGGTTTGTTCAGCCACCACTTGGAAGTTCCAGTGAAGATCAGACAAGAGGCACGTGTGCTACAGGGTACAGCATTTCCGGATGCAGCCGCACTGCTTTCCGCCTGCCAGTGCACGAGAAACCTTCCGTCATACTGCACAACTCATCATTGACACAAATCTCGGCCACAAAACATATAAAGGTCGTCCAGACAGTAACAGGGACCCAAAAACTCACCAGCGAGTGACAACCAAGCCAGCACACAGCGCGGTCAACTGGGCTCACTATAACTGGGTTCAGAGATCTTTGTATTTGTAGTGAGTACCTGTCCCATAAAAGGTCTCAAGTGGCCAAACCGTGCCCTCAAGCCCATCTCAGCTCGATTCATCATACAGTCAACGAGGCGCTCCCGCGAAACACTCACGGCTCAAGTCGTCCGGCTGCTCACACCCCATAGTATCTAATACCACAACCCGCTCTCGCTTACTAGTCATCGCGTGTTATCCCTTTCACCATGTCCACTCGGGCTCAACATATGGGTGCAGATAACTCCTGGACTCGACCCCAGTACTCATTTAAGCAACCAGTCCAGCTCGAGGAACAACTTCCCTATTTCCTCGAATCTTCATCTGATGCGCAATCCTTCCCTCAGCAACCCCATGCGTCCCAGCGCCCTTATAATGGGCCCGCGCCATCGGGCTCATTCACTTCATATGCCTCGTCAAATCCCTATAACACTTCTTCCAACCATGGATTCGTCCAGCAAGGGCGAACGTCCTCCTTCAACCCCGTTACCACCAGCATCAATCCCAATCTAGACGCTTCCACATCTTCTTTATTCACTATACCTCGCTCAGCCCGCGTTCCTCCAACGTACAACCAGTCGAACGGTTTGGAGGCCAACCAAAGGAATTTTCAATTCGGAGCTGGCCTCGATTCCAATCACCATGGGGCAGGTGGTTCTTCTAACAACAACCCTATCGTGACGGGGCCTTCGACATCGACATCGCATTCCTTCCTTCCTGCTGGTCCAATGCAGTTCTCTCAGCCTCAACCGCCACCACACCGCCAATCTGAGCTGCAAGCCCATTACTTCAGTAACCAGCACTCGGGAATATCGCAGGGGTCGTCTCCAAACGCCAAAAGACATAAAATGAATGACGAATCCCAAGACAACCAACCTGACTCGCCCGATTCCCCTCAAGAACCAGATGCCGCACGACCAAAGCAGTCAGTGGACTAAAGCACGAGTTTCTCAGTCACTCACGAGATTATATTTAGTTCGGGGGCGTGCGCTCGATGCAAGAGTTTGAAGGTGTGTCATACCTGATCGATTACTCGTTGACTCTCATCTTCGGTTCTACAGGTTCGCTGTGAGTTCATAGGTGACGGCGCCGACACTTGTAGGCGTTGCATGGGCGCTGGTCAAGAGTGTGTCATTCCTAGTCGCAAGCCCCGTCGCACTCCACCGTACGCATGAGTCACACCATCCCTAGCATGAGATAACTTACATGACTCCTAGAAAACGAGAGCTCCTCCTGAACCAAATTCGTGACCAAGCCAAACAAATCCAAGAGTTAATGGCGAAGCTTGAAGCTTCAAACCGTCACGAGGCAGCCATGAACTGTCAATCCCCACCTTCTTCTTCAGCAAGCGTACAACCTTGCACTATGGGGACCAATTCTGAGACGGTAGTTGTCAATCCAGAACTGCAGGTTTGGATTGCCAAGGCACAGGAGTCTCTTCAGACGTTTGGGGGGTTGCTCCATTCGGGGGCGCCAGTGGAACATGGGGAGGATCCTTACAGCGACGGCGACCTCACAACTGAAGAATACTCTGATGACGAATCTGGATACGCTACGGCTGACGATGACGCGCCAGGGGACATAGCCTCGCCTGCGAGCTCGATCACGAAGAAACAAGCCGGTGCTAAAACCAAGCTTAACATGCTCCCAGGGGATGATGCTCCATACGGTTTGATGGCCGCGCTTGCTATTAAGAAAAACGCAAGAGAGAAGAGTGTCGAACCAGAGTCATCGGAGGCAGTTGGTGTCGCAAACGCTAACTTCTTCAGGTCAAGTATGTGCTGGTTTGGCATCCTTGTTCCAAGGCCTAACCCTTCTCTTAGGAGGTTCTGCATCTGATCCCATACGCATGACCTTGGCTCCTACTGGGGTGCGGCTTCCCCATATATTGGCCCGCGGCATCGTGACGACCCAGGAAGTAGAGATGCTCTTCAACATGTAGGCTTACACCCAATGCAGGCAGCTTCCATGTTGATGCTTCTTTAGCTACTTCGAGAAGATGAACCACTCGGCGAATTTATTGGATCCCGCCCTCCACACCCCTCAGTACGTAGCTATGAGGAGTCCGTTCCTCTTTACCATCAGTGAGAAACTGTTGACTATGTGTCGGCTTGGTTTCCTAACAATGATCAGTTTGCGGGATCGCCTCCAGGTTCTACGCGCCTCGACCAGATCTGTACGCACAGCTTATGCAATACGCACAGCTTGCCGCAGGCACTGCACTTATCTCTGGGGCTAAGAACGAGGAAATGTCAGCGGCTTACCTTCTGATGCAATTGTACCCAGTCCCGTCCAAACGATGGGACGAAGAGAGGAGCTGGATATATCTCGGTGTAGCAATAAGGCATGTAGTCACTGTCTCTTACCTTCACCCCTTTTATTCCTAAAGCGACCACAGAATTGCCCAGGACATCAACTTGAATCGCCCAGTTACTGCCAAACCTCTCAACGAGCAAAATGCCCGAATCTTGCTCAGCCGTCAAAGAATCTGGATGAACTGCTTCAACTTGGATCGCTCAACCGGATCTCAGTACGGCAAGCCCCCGATCATCCCAAACACGGACTACTTTGCTTCGCATTCAGAGGATTGGTGGAGATCGTCACCGTATAATGTGAAAGGCTTCGACATTCATCTTTGCGGGTATAACGCGGAACTAAGGCTAATGTCGAACTTCAAGCAAAAGATTTACAGCGATCCCAGTCACCCCACTGGACTCAACAAGGTATTGCCGCCTCATTCTTCTAAAGTGACGGCCCGTCGTTGAACACGTTCGAAAACAGGCTGCGAACTTTACACAAATTGCGAGTGAAACTGACGATGAGTTAAGGCGGCTCGGGGAAGTCTGGTTTAAGCGCCTTGACGAAATCGAGGAAGAAAAGACCGAGATGTCGGACTTCCGGACGGAGCTACTCAAAATGGCCTATGCATATTCGCGGTTGGTAGCATTGTCTACGGGTTTGAAGCATGCAAAAGAAGACCAGTTGGACGAAAATTCCTTTCTGATGCGGGTGCGCACATCAGTATCACTCTATTTCCATCGCAGACTCCTGATCCATCTCATCAGTGCTTGGACGCTGCCACTGATATCGTCAATGCTTTTGTCCGTCGGCTGTTCCCCACCCCAGAGAAAAGTGAGTGAATTGTTGAAAATCGTGACATAACAATTCTCACGCTTGTACCTACAGAAATCCTTCTTCGACATGCACCAGACGCCCAGTTTGTGTTCGTCACTTTTGCTGGCGCTTTCCTCGTCAAGGTAAGACATGATATTTTTCTATGCGAATGTTCCGAAAATTTATTGCATGGGTTTCAAGTTGCTCCAACCCCAGTACTCCCAATACTTCTCATATGAACGAAGAAAAGGGATCCACACGCTAGTACAAGAAGCCGTCGATCTACTTGGAGCCCCTGAGGTCGTCGTGGACGATAAGCACGGCCCGAAGTTGTTCTCCCGTTTCCTCGCCGGCCTACTCGCGAGCCAGAGCACCAACACAGAGATGCCCTCCATTGAATCCATCAAGAGCATCAACGGTCGCCGTCCTAGTGCCAAGTCAAAAGGGAAAAATACCTACCACTTTGGACTTGGACCGGCGTCGAGCTACTCCGAATCACCCTCCCCAGCCCAACGACCCATCCACCTCGACCATCCTTCGCCCGATAGCTCGGCGATCCAACCGTCGGATCTCTTCCAGCCTCCTCTGCCAATCGATCAAGAGCTTTTGGACTCGATGCAGTTCATGGCTGATCCTCTCTGGAAAGATACCACTGTTCCGGGTCAGTTTCCTCTTGCCTTTGTCGTACAATTATCGCGTCTTCCATACTCATGTTCCCTCAATTCAGGATTTGACTGGATGCACCAGATGAGCTCGCCCGGCGGTTCTGCTTTACAGACGAACGATTACGCGATGTACGAGTCACAGCAGTATGGACCAACGCCATATTGATATTTTCGACCTCCTCCGTTGCGACCATCGCCACTCACGACACGTCTGTCTGGTCTACTCACCCCTGCTGTATGCTGAGAATCACCCTTGCCTGCGTATCGTGTTGTTGTCCCCGTTGATTATGTGTGCCTACGTGTGGTTTGTTTTTGATCCTGATGCTTTCTTGAACGACGACTTCTTCCACCCCTGTTCGATGCACACCAGTTACTCACTGTGTACTGAATCTTTTGCATGTAGCCCCGAAAATTGCTCTTCGCAGTAGTAGAATCCTGCTGATGTACAAATATAATGAAACCTGGGATATGCCTCGTGCGTGGTGGATGGCTTCAGCTTTCCGTGCTATGTACAGTAAATCAATCCACAAATCGTGGAAGTCTATGCACAGTCGATATATTATTGATGTCGTTGTACTTGCAGCCATTACATGCTACCCAAGTAGAGTAACACATCCTCATGTAGGTAAGATATAGTCACGACATGCCTCTTCATAATCTGGCGTTCTTTGGCATGGCTCTCACTGCCTGCCTCACACAAAGATCTGCCAAGACATCTTCGGCTACAAGAGCGATTGTTCAGCTGCATCATCACATCGATAGACACAATCCTAACTCACCTCCTCCGAGGAGCGCGTCAAATGTGACTGTTCTGTAGTACTGCAAACGGTATGAAAACTTGAGAAACCATCGACCGAAAGCCAAACCAGACTCACATGTTCAATGAATTGTCCCATCCCCGACTTGGTGATACCGCGACCACCAAAGATCTGAACGGCGTCTCGCGCGGTCTCTTGTGCACAGTGTGTACAATGGCTCTTCAGGATTGCGATTGGTCTAGTAGGATATGTTTGTTAAGTCAATGACTACCAAGGGCAAGCGAGCCGGCAATCAAAGCAAACTTACCCTGCGAGCTTTTGTGCCTGTTGCTTGTACGTCTGCGAAAGCCGCATCAGCCTCGGTCATACCTCAAAGAACGACAAAATTTCACCATATGCGTCATTTGATACGTGATATTCTCCAGCCAACTTTGTACACCCTCCGCGCGAGCAATCATGCCAGCAATCTTTGAGCGAATGACAGCCTGGGAGATGAGTGGCTTTCCGAATGCCTTCCGCTGATTAGCCCATTTCAGGCATTCGTCGATAATGGACCGCTGGCTTCTTGCGGAGCTGCAACACATCACCCATCGTTCATGGTTGAAGTTACTTTAAAAATGATTCACCATCAATGTGTCTGTTTCCCTGCCCGACAGAGTGACAACGGAAACATACCTGAGGATAACGAATATTCCACCACCAACTTCGCCAAGCGTATTGCCCACGGGTACTCGCACATTATCGAATGTGATGTAACCAGTTCCTGCTGCGGTCGAATAACTTGTCTTTATATGGCGAGTTTCAACGCCTGGTCCGCGCTCGACCAAGATAACTGTGAGCCCATCCTGTATTCAGAGTGTGTGAGCGCGTATTCATCACACTGTAGTGTGACTTACATCTGTCCTGCAACCTACAGTGAAGCTAGAACAAATCGTAAGAATTCATCTAGAAGATGATTCATACGACAAAAACTCACTAGTCGGCAAATCTAGTATGAAGTAGCGTGTTAATACTTTCCGACATCTCTTAGCCAACCAACTTACGTAGCATTCGTGATCCACTTCTTTGATCCGTTTATAATCCATTCCTTACCATCCTCACTGAGCTTCGCAGTTGTTTGGAGGCCCATGACGTCACTGCCAGCTTGTGCTTCAGAGATAGCTAGGCAGATGAACTTCTTCCCGGCCAAAACGTCAGGTATGACTTTCGCTTTAAGCTCGTCAGAACCAAAGGTCAACACCGGTGGGAGACCAATGACTTTGCCCCCAAGCAAGCCTGAGAAACATGATTATATGCGCAGAGAGCAGAAAGAAAACAGCCATACCATCGCCGTAGCCTCGTGCCCTAACTCGGACGAGTTCTTGAGTGATAATGAGCTGCACAATAGATGGTGAGAGGTGGACAAGACCATATATCGATGACACAAACCTCGTGGAAATAGTCAAACTAACAGTCGGTAGATTTAGTGTGGATGAAGAAAGGCAGGGTTTCAAGACCGACCTCCTCTGGCTTTACAATGCCGCCCATGAGAGTCCGACCCTTGAGGTGGTTCCCAGGTCCCAAACGCATAGCATGAAGATTGACCTCACTATGTGTACGCTTCTTAATTTGAAGGTTTCGTTGACGACCACTAATGACTTACCCCATCTTGTCAAAGACAATTTGGCTGGGCCGTTTGCCATCTTCTTCATGAGCCTGCGTACTGAAAGTCAGCCAGCAAGGTTTACGATGCTTTCGCCACTTACTTGAGCATCTTCGTAGAGGACCTCGTCGATGAAAATCCTGACAACCTTCTGAAACTCTCGGTGATTCTGCACGAGCTTGTCACTGCGTCATAGCAGATAAGCGGACATGTCCACTTACGTCTGAGTAGTACGGGCTATGATATCCGGGAGATAGCCAAGTGGGCTCCGCGTAGGGAACTTTGCTGACTTCCCCGACTACATGGTCGTAAATGACGCTCTTCTGCCCTTTGATGGTACCGATTTGGAGGCGTTTGTACTGTGGACGTTCTAGAACTTCGTGACGATGAAGTCCATAGAATGCATCAGTTGCATCTTGTCCGGCTGGAATAAGAGTTGCTCAGACAACAACCGTTTGGTACGAAAAAAGCACAGACCAATTTCGTTATCCGTGAGAACAGCAATGCCTCCTGGATGCAGGTCTTTGAATCGGGAAAGATTATAGACCTTGGCGTCAATAATAACCCACTGTGACCCATTAACTGAAAGAGAGCTTAGGAGGCTGCATGGTACGCACCAGATCATCTGGTTTGTCGTGCTGCGGAGGGGATGGTCAGTGAGGACATGCGACGGTGCTCTAATCGGATGTTCTCACCTGCGCGACGTCTTCGAGGGTGAACTCCTTCAGCTCCTTTGCGGCCATGGTTGTGATGCGGTAGTATATGATCAAATACAAGGGGGAAAAATGGCGCCTACGGGAAGCGAATCTGATGCGAGCTTGTGGCTTTCAAAACATTCATGTGCTTCCCGAGTTTCATGTGTTTGTTTCAAGGGCGGTAGGACTATACTTGGGCTAGTTAGGACCTAGCGGAGTCTGAACCTAACGTACCGGAGCCGGGTGGCCCGGTAATCAATTTTGACCTTGTGTGCTTGATCCCGACAATTTTCCTTGTCAACAGTGGTTCACACGCATACCAATGTCAGAAGTGCCAAAACGAGGACGAGGACGCCCTAAAGGAAGCAAGAACAAACCTGGCGCAGCGGGGATTTCATGTCCCCCACAGTCCAGACACCATCATTCTGGAGATTCCAGTAAGCCTTGAGATAACTTGAACCCTATGTTCAAAGCAGATGCTGATGAGTCCATTAACAGCCAGCCCTGTTCTTGTGCCTCCTGTGCCTTCTATGCATGTTCCAGGCAGTGTGCCTGCAGGTGAGTCCATCAATTCAACACATTTCTTTCCCATCCAACACTCAACACTTGGTCCAGTATCAACCAGTAGCAAGGCCACCCCCAAGACTTTACTGCTGGCCCCTTGGCAAATGAGGGCCTCACTCACCCTTGTCAGTTCACAGTGTTAGTACTTGGAGACTCTCCCAGCACTGGTGACACTGCCTGGCAGTTTGAGCCCCAGCCTAAGCCTGCCTACTCACCCACCCATGATTTCAGTCTCTGGCTCCATCAAAGTTCCAGCCCAGAGGCAAGACATGCCCTGCACCACATGATAAACCAATCTGCTGTAGTATTTGGTAACTGTACATCCATGACAGCAAGTTTAGGGGGTGCAACAAGCCCAGCAGCAAACAAAGCATGTATAAGCCCCATCTGTAAGAATTTTATTCCAGAATTTCAACAAGGATATCACTTCTTTCTTCTAAAGCTTGGAAGGCTTCCAAGACTTGACCCCTTGTGGAAGATACATTGGCTCAAATAACTGTCCCAATGTTTGCATGTTTTTCACTAAAGTCAATACCCATAAATACCCCTGACCCTAGGCTATAACATATGAGTGTATGAAATAAGGCACTTACTCTTGGCTTTCCATTGGTGTAAGGGTCAAGTGATTTGGTAAGCATTTGATGAGATGGCAGCGAGGTTAGAGTTGATTGGTATCAGTCAGAGTCAATTGAGCCCTGAGTGAAATTCAAGCTGGAGGTGGGCCGCATACAGGGTAGGTACTTCGGAGGACCAGTCCGTTATCGCTCGGGACCTTTGCTAGATTAACATGTGGTATATCCCAAGGTATATTGGGTTAGGGTTTGAACACAAAGCTATCTTTACTGTCACGCTCACACAGAATTCTTGCTGTACACCCCGACCCTTTGCAATGGTCAGTCACCATCAAGGGGCTTGCGATATGGAGGGCGGGCTCCGCTGGTTCTTATGGTTCCCCCCCCCCGTTTTTTTGAATGGTGGCCATAGCATCAGCAGGTCTTCTTGCTGATTGGACCAAACATCTTTGAAAACAACACCCCAATAGATTGGTGCCCTCGGAGATCTTGCGGTGAGCTGATTATTATTTACACACATAAATTTTCGGTTTGTTTTTGGCTAGATTACCGCAGCGGACAGCAACAGGCCCAACAGCGAACAAATAATGTAA